>JANGFH010000731.1:0-17193 GCA_025758715.1 Glaciozyma martinii | reverse complement strand
TTCCTTGTTGCCCTCCTTGGAGGCGCCAGAGACGACCTCCTGGACGGTCTCGGAGACGTAGGAAGCGGCGTTGGAGATGGTGTCGGCGATTCCTCCGGAGGTGGTGGTGTTCGTGGTGGAAGACCTGGGGGAGAGAGCGCGCGTTAGTGCTGGAGCGAGGTCGTCCCTGAAGAGGGCCAACTCACATGTTAGTGAGTTGGGTGTTGGGTTGGAAGTTGAGTCGCTGGAGTGGGGAGAGAGAGAGAGCCCTGGAACCCCCTCAAGAAAGGACGGCGCCGTCGAAAGACCGACGTCATTTCTTGTTGACGCCGTCGATGATCGCAAGTCTCCCCGTTTCGAACTGACGCAAAAGAGGTTGAAACGTCGCCAGGAGAGAAAGAAGCCGGTGGAGCGCGCGCGCGCCAGCAGCCCGAGCTCATCGAACGAGATGGAAACCGAGCGAGATCCCGAGCGAGATCCGGAGTATCCGGAGTCCCAACCCAAACTCGTCTCCTCGCCGAACACGACCACACGCCCGACTACTGCGAATACTTTGCACCAGGCATTACTTGTCCGCCTCGTCCGAAAGCCTCTGCTTCGCCCGATACCCCACCTCGCTGCAAAAGTCGACCATCTCAGGGACGACGCCCATCTTGTTGAGCAGGAGGCGATCGTAGCCAAAGCTACAGAACGGCCTCTTGGTCAAGCTCAACACCTCAAACTGCGATTACCACCGTCAGTCGAGATCCGCGCGCGGGAGAGAGAGCGAACGCACTCGAAGATCCTCCTCCCATGAATCCCAAGACGCGAAATCACTGTTTCGACGACTCTTGTACGCTTCGTGCGAGTGGTCCGTCTCGACCATGCACGCGAGGTCCTTGAGCGTGGGAAGGTCGGTTTCGGGGAGTAGGAAGGAGAGCAAGCTCATCATCTGCGAGAACCAGCGCTCGTCAGCGAGGGTGCGAAGCGGTGGATCCGAACGAAAGACGCACCTGAGGGATCGGCGCAGCCTTCAAGTCCTCGTATCTACGCGCAACGTCAGCCCAAGTTTTCAAACCGCGAAGAGAGAACACCCACCGAAGGGTATGAGTGAGCACTGGCGCCTGCTGCCAGTAGATCGCGTGCCTCGTCCACCTCTCCGCAAGGTCGAGGAGCTCCAATCGCTGCTTGGCCCCAAACTTGCCAATGTCGACCTTGGCCTCGTGGTTCTGGAAGCCTTCGGGGGTCCTAGGACTGTTCGAAAGGTGCCACCAACTCGCGATCGAGTCGAGAGGGTTGCGAACTGTGGGAAGGGCGTCAGCGACGGCTGAAGAGTGGAGAGGAGAAGACGCACTGAGGTGGAGAGTCTGGTCGAACCGCTTGTAGTAGTCGTCCGAGCCGCCGGGGATGACTTTAGGAAGCGCAGGGAAGTGAGTCTGCTCGAGGAGGTCGTCAGCAAGCTGTTCGACTTCCAGAACGCCAGAGGGACTCGCCTTGACGAAGAACTGCGTCTTGTGGTCGCACTCGCCCAAGAACGTCTGCTGCAAGCCCCTGTCGCAATCTGCGCACTCACCCATCAGCTCCCCACCTCCGCACACCTCAACAAGCAAGAGAACTCACAAATGGAAGAAGTCTGGAACCCCGTCGAGCGCTCCACCAAAGACCTCAAGTAGCTGTTCCCACTCCTCGGGAAGCTGACGAACCCAGTCCTCGTATCCCCATCGTACGTTGTCGTAGTAAGATCGTGCGAGCAATCAGGGTTGACCGCAGCGTGCAGCTCCTCATCCCAACGTCCTCCCTGGATCCCAACCGGCGGCCGCACGAGCTCGAGGCTCTCGGGTAAGAGATCCTCTCGCACAGCCGTTTCGCTGTCGATCTCGTTCTCGACCATCGCTTCGAGATCGTTTTCGACGGCGAGGGAAGTGTCGAGATCCGTGTCGAGATCCAGGAGGGGTGGGAGAGGGTGCTCGTAGTCGACGGGGGTGAGGGAGTCGAGCAACGAGTTGGAGGCGGGGTCGGGGACGACGGAGGCGAGTTCGAGTTGGGAGGCAGCGCCGAGGAGAAGGGGAGCGCAGAGAGCGACGACGATGACTGGAACAGCGATGGGAAAGAGGTACTGGTAGGCGTCTGCACACTCAAAGCATCAGTTCCTTTCCTTCGCCGCCTGGAAAGAAAACGTACACTGCTTGGCCTTGCTCGGCTGGTCGCGCAAGTTGTCCAATCCGTTCCTCCTGCTTCCCGCCAACCCCTCCAGCTCGTCCGAGTGCAGCGCGTCCCCAGATCCGTCCTTCTCGAGCAAGCCACCCTTGGGAGCCTTCGGCGGGTCGTAGCTCCTGTTCATCTTGATGTAGATGCCGCTCGCAACCCAGCCAACTCCAGTCCAGCCCTGCAGTCCGACGAGACCAAAGTTGCCGAAGATTCCTGCGAAGCACGACGTAAGGATCGGTCAAGCGAGTCGAAGAGGAGGACGCGCCGGCGTTGAGGAGGATCGAGAGGAATTGACGAGTCGTCATTATGAGCGAGGAAGTGAGAGCTCCCTGCAAGTCGCGTCAGCGAGGGGGCCGAAATGAGGGTGAGGAACAGCAACGCACGAAGCACGAAATCGTGTTGAGGAGGATGATGAGGCCGATCGCTGAGGCCACAGAGAGGAGGATGATGTCCCAGAGGAGCGCAGGGGTCGTAAGGAGGAGCTCGAGGTTGGGCCAGAGCGTGCCCGAGACGTTGGAGAGGAGCGCAGTGCCTACTGCGATCGCAGAAGCAAACACATTCGTCCAGATCTGCGACGACGGAAAGCACACGTCAGCTTGCGAACCGACCCTGGAAGAGAAGCTACGCACCATCTGGTCCAGAACGGGAGACTCGGGTCCAAAGGGATCGGAAGCCTTGGGGTTCTTGCCAAACACTCGCTCTTGCGTCGTGCTGACCAGTCCGTCGAAGAAGAGGTATCCGACGAGAAAGAGCGTCCCAGCGAGTCCCGAGGCAAACGAGCCGTCTACGCCGCCAACGGGAGCATGGGAGGAGGCTCGAGGGGGCTGCGAGAAGAGGTACGTGCCGCACCTGCGCTAAAAGTCAGCTCCCTCATCGAGCCGGCTGTTCATAGACTCACCCAGCAAGGATAACTCCTCCTGCGACCCACTCGCGCATCATGTACGTCTTCCTCCAGACCAGAGCTCCAACGACGAGCACAGGGATCATCTTGGCGCATTTGGCGAGGCTTTGGGTCGTGCTGATCGGGAGAGATCAGAGCTGCACACTCCTCACAAAGGGAAAGGACTCACTAAGAGACGTATTTGAGAGCCTCGTACTGGCAAGTCGTAGAGAGGAAGTTGAAGACAGCGACCGCGGCGTAGCTGCGCAACCAGATCAGCTCCTCCCACTCGGAACACGAAGAGACCACGCACGCAAAGATGGGGCTGGCGGGTCGGATACGAGCGGCAAAGGACGAAGGGGAGGGGACGCCGTTAACGTAGGTGGGGGAGCCTCGGGACTTGAGGAAGATGATGCCTATCCCAATCACGATGCTGAAGAGGCGGTTGAAGAGGATGAGGAGGGCGGAGGAGGTGAAGTGCTCGTCATTGGGTCCTGCGAACGTAGGTGTTAGCAGCTAGCTCCAGGCTGGAGAGGGGGGGAGAGAAAGAACGCGCCGTAGACCCCCTTGATGATGCGCTCCTGGAGGTACCCGTACGCAGAGTAGACGAAGATGAGCCCAACAGCGTGCACTGTTAATGAGGTGGACGACATCGGGCGCGCTGACGCTTGACGAGAGGTGGGGAGGAAAGGGAGCTGGAGAGGAGGAAGGAGGACCCAGCTGCTGAGCAAGGCTTGCGCAGCGGTGGCTGCGGAAAGGCTGGCGAGCGCTTCGGGAGTGCCCTGAGTAGAGTGGAACGAACGAGAGTGGGTAAGAAGCCTTGGTGGGAAGTGAGGGAGTCGGGGGAAGGAAGAGGAGCAACTCCTGAGGAGAGGTCGACAGGTCCTTTTCCGGCTTGGCAAACGGCCGGCCCTCCTCACTCCTTCTGCGCGTTTTGTTCTGCCGTATTGCGCCTCCAGAGAGCTGAGGAAGGCGGAGCAACTCACCTTGGGGAGCGAGAGCAGAAGCCCAGGGTTCTGAGCGAAGAAGAGCCAGAGCCAGATCCAGCCCAGAGGACGCGACGCGTCGACCAGCGGCCGAATGAATCGGACGCGTCTGAGCTTTGCGAGGCAGAACTGGAGCAGCACATAGATGTGGAGAGCAAAGGACGTCCACCAAGCGGCAAGAGAGCAACCAGCGAACGCCGAAGAGGGGGGTCAGGCGATTCGGCGACGGCGAAGGTACGCGTGTGCGATGGAGAAAGATGGCGAATCCGGGGGTGGTTGCTGGTGCGAATAGTCCGAAGGGTCACGGAGGGGTAGCTAAGAAGGAAAGGAAGGCGGAAGTGCAGAAATCGGAAGTAACGGGTTCTCCTTTCCACAAAGAGAGAAGAGAATTGGCGTTTGCGATGGCGACAGTTCTTTACGGTCCAGGCCTCTGGTTGCTCTGGAGCTCTGTATCGTCCTTTCAGAGAGGACTACATAGAGGACTAGAACGGAGAGATTCGAGCCCGCCTCCTTGCGGCCAGACGAAGTAGAGTCGCGCGCGAACATTCCGGAGTCCGAACTGTGCTCCCTCCGCTTCACAAAATCTATGATAAATATTGCTATTCCTACTTTCCCTCCTTCTCCGGCTCGAGCCTCTGCTTCGGGCTGTATCCCACCCCCTTGCAGAAGTCCACCATCTCGGGGACGACGCCCATCTTGTTCTGCAACAACCGGTCGTAACCAAAGCTGCAGAACGGCCTCCTCGTAATCAACAGAACCTCCATCTGCGCCCACAAAGTCAGCTCCAATTCCCTCCGAGAGAGCCACAGAGAACGTACCCGCAGATCGTCCTCCCACGAATCCCACGACGCGAAATCACTGTTCCGCTGACTCTTGTACGCCTCGTGCGAATGGTCCGTCTCGACCATGCACGCGAGGTCCTTGAGCGTGGGGAGGTCGGTCTCAGGAAGGAGGAACGACAAGAGACTCATCATCTGCGAGCGTCGGAGCCATCAGGAACCGCGAAGGATGCACGGGCGGAAGAACGCACCTGCGGAATGGGCGCCGCTTTGAGGTCCTCGTACCTGCGCCAACGTTAGCTCAGATTCCTGTGAAGAAAGAGAAAGAAGAAAGAAGCGCACCGAAGAGTGTGAGTGAGTAACGGCGCCTGCTGCCAGTAGACCGCGTGCCTCGTCCACCGCGCCGCCGAATCAAGGAGCGCCGCACGCTGCTCGGCTCCAAACTTTCCAAACTGGGTCTTGGCTTCGTGATCCCTGCCGCCTTCTGCGTTCCTAGGCGCGTTCGAGAGGTGCCACCAGCTTGCGACCGCGTCGAGCGGGTTGCGAACTGCGTCCGACGTTAGAGGGGCTGAGACGGAGCGGGGCGACGTACCGAGGTGGAGAGTCTGGTCGAAACGCTTGTAGTAGTCGTCTGCGCTGGCGGGGATGACTTTGGGCAACGCAGGGAAGTGAGTCTGCTCGGCTCGAGGAGGTCGTCAGAAAGCTGTCCACGACGGCGGGAGAACGACTCGCCTTGACGAAGAACTGCGTCTTGTGATCGCACTCGCCGAGGAACGTAAGCCTCAGCCCCTTGTCGCAATCTGTCCAGCAGAACCATCAGCTCGCGTTCTCACCGCAGCGAAAGAGCAACTCACAAACTGAAGAAGTCTGGAACCCCGAAGCGCGCTCGACCAACGACCTCAAATAGCTGTTCCCACTCCTCGGGAAGCTGACGAACCCAGTCCTCGTGTCACCGCTGTACGGCTGCGTTTTGAGATCGTGCCGACACTCGGGGTTGACAGCAGCATGTAGCTCCTCGTCCCAGCGTCCTCCTTGGATCCCAACTTCCGGCCGCTCGAGCTCGAGGTTCTCAGGCAGGAGATCCTCTCGCACAGCCGCGTCGTCGTCGTCGTTCTCCTCCTCCGCTTCAGCACTCGCCGGTTCGGGGACGTCTTCGACGGCGAGTGAGGTGTCGAGAGAGGTATCGATGTCCATGAGGGGTGGGAGAGGGTGCTCGTAGTCGATTGGGGGGAGCGAGTCGAGTGGCGAGTTGGAGGAGAGGTCGGGAGTGGGGGCGGAGAGATCGAGTTTGGGAGTAGCGGCGAGGAGGAGGGGTGCGCAGAGAGCGACGACAAGGACTGGGACGGCGATGGGGAACACGTATTGGTAGAGATCTGCTCGCACCGTCATCAGTTCCTTCCTTCCCACCACACAGAGAAAAACGTACACTGCTTGATCTTCTTCGGTTGCTGGGCCGAGCTGCTCGATCCATCTTTCCTTCCTCCTGCGAGTCCCTCGAGCTCATCCTCGTGAAGGGCTTCTCCAGAAACGTCCTTCTCGAGCAAGCCACCCTTGGGAGCCTTCGGCGGGTCGTAGCTCCTGTTCATTTTGATGTAGATGCCGCTCGCGACCCAACCGACACCCGTCCAGCCCTCCAGTCCGACGAGACCAAAGTTGCCGAAGATGCCTGCGAGTTTCGACGTAAGGATCGGTCAAACGAGGTGGGGAAGAGGACGCACCGGCGTTGAGGAGGATCGAGAGGAATTGACGAGTCGTCATGATGAGCGAGGAAGTGAGAGCTCCCTGCAAGTCGCGTCAGCGAGGGGGCCGAAATGAGGGTGAGGAACAACAACGCACGAAGCACGAAATCGTGTTGAGGAGGATGATGAGGCCGATCGCTGAGGCCGCAGAGAGGAGGATGATGTCCCAGAGGAGCGCAGGGGTCGTAAGGAGGAGCTCGAGGTTGGGCCAGAGCGTGCCCGAGACGTTGGAGAGAATCGCAGTGCCTACTGCGATCGCAGCAGCAAAAACGTTCGTCCAAATCTGCGAGGACGGAGAGCGCTCGTCAGCTTGCGACCATCGACAAGCAGGCGATCTAGCGGCGCACCATCTGGTCCAGAACGGGAGACTCGGGTCCAAAGGGATCGGAAGCCTTGGGGTTCTTGCCAAACACTCGCTCTTGCGTCGTGCTGACCAGTCCGTCGAAGAAGAGGTACCCGACCAGGAAGAGCGTTCCAGCGAGACCCGAGCCGAACGAACCATCCACTCCTTGGACAGGCACGTGGGACGACGTTCGTGGGGGCTGAGAGAAGAGGTAGGTGCCGCATCTGCACGCGAAATCAGCCCTCGTTCCTCCGTCGTCCAGCTTCCCTGGACTCACCCAGCGAGAATGACTGCTCCTGCGACCCACTCGCGCACCATGTACGTCTTCCTCCAGACCAGAGCTCCAACGACGAGCACAGGGATCATCTTGGCGCATTTGGCAAGGCTTTGGGTTGTGCTGGCAGGGAGAGCGGCGGGGTCAGCTCCGCCTCCTCCTCAGAGTCGAAAGAGCTCACTAAGAAACGTATTTGAGCGCCTCGTACTGGCACGTCGTAGACAAAAAGTTAAACACCGCAACCGCCGCGTATCTGCACGAACTCGTCAGCTCCCCATTCCCTCCGCAAAGGAACTTTGCGCACGCGAAGATGGGACTGGCGGGGCGGATGCGGGCGGCGAAGGAGGAGGCGGAGGGGACGCCGTTGACAAAGTCGGGGGAGCCACGGGACTTGAGGAATAGGATACCAGCGCCGATCGCTATGCTGAAGAGGCGGTTGCAGAGGATGAGGAGGGCGGACGAGGTGAAGTGCTCGTCGGCGGGTCCTGGGGAGTCCGGAGGGTCAGCACACGCTACGAACGTGATGGAGGAAGCAGTGCACCATAAGTCCCTTTGATAATACGCTCCTGGAGGTACCCGTACGCCGAGTACACGACGATGAGGCCCACGGCATGAACCGTTAATGAGGTCGAGGTTGAAGATGAGGTGGAGGACATCGTAGAGGGGCGGCGTGCTAGAGCAGCAGGCGGGGGAGACGTAGAACACGGCGAGCTGTGCCTGAGAGTCGCCTTGAGGGATGGACGAGGATCGAAGAAGGCCTCACGGGGGGCGGCGCGTCGAAGTCGCGTTGGAGCTTCGAGGCACTTGGTGGGCGGCAGACGGAGAAACGTGCAAAAGGCTGTTGGCGTAGTGCTATCGAGGGCGAAGGGCTGTGTCTAGGGCGAGGTGGAGGGAGGGAGAAGGAGGGGGAGGAGACAAACGGCAGACGCGTCGCTAAAGAGCCTAAAGAGCTGCGGTTCCTGGGCGCAGCGAACTACTCTCGAGTGAACTCGAGCTCAACGCCAACCTGGTTAGGCCCGCGTAACGTACTCTGCTCTCTGGGCGCGGGAGGCGAGAGAATTGGTGACGAAGGAGGGAATCTTTGACCTCCGCCGGAGCAGCAGCCTCGAGGCCACTGCAGCTTTCGCGAACGAGGTAAAGCGATTGTGAAACTAGCACAGAGAAAACCCTCGTAGCGTCTCCCTCAGTCCTCCTCCTCCAAGTCCTCGTCGCCGAAGAATGTCGGTGCTGCGACGCGCTTCGAGTCCTCTCCCCTCACTTTCGAAAAGATGTCCTGCGCCGGTCCACTCGGGCTCGTTTGGTCGAGAGGTTGGTCGTGAGATAGGTCGAAGAGAGGAACGGGAGGAGGTGAAGGCGATGCGAGGGAGCTGATGCGGGAAAGGGAGGTGGGGGGAGGGTTCGGAGGATCGCGAGTTGGAGCAGGGGGTTCGTTCGGAGCTGGCGCGTTCGGAGCTGGCGCGTTCGGAGCTGGGGACGTCCTCGAGTGAGCAAGCTCGAACCTCGCTGAGACGAAGGAAGCCGAGAGAGCATGGACGTACCTTCCGCCTCTCCGCCCTTGTCCTCGACCTCTCTCCTCCGCGCGAGAATTCCCGCCCACCCATCATCCGGGTGGATCTCGTAGTCCCAATCGCTCGCCCACTCCTTCTCCCACCTCCCAGCCACACGCATCTCGAAAGCCTCCATCTGCTCCTTCGTACCTCCCGTGCACCCGACTCCCATCCTCTCCCCCAAGACCTTCCCCTCCTCCCCGTCCTCCTCGCACTGCATCCCGAGATCGGTCTCCGCCTCGTGCACCGTGAATACGAACGAATCTGCGAGAGCGACCCGCTGCTCACGAGTCGCGCAGCAAGGGCCGGTCCAGTCGACCCAGCGGGGCCCGAAGAAGGACGGTTCGAGTTCCATGCCCATCGAGCGAGCGAGGGTGCTGTAGTACTCTTCTGCGGTGAAAGTGTCGGGCGTTTCGAGAGGAAGGCGAGGGAGGCGGGAACGGTGGGGGAGGGTGAGGAAGGAGGCTCCGGAGGAGGGGCTGGGAGAGGTGGGGAGAGGAACTGGAGGAGCATCGGGGGCGAGATGGGGCGGAAGGTCATGTTCGTAGAATGGCTGTGGCGAAGAAGGGCGCGAAGGAGAGACATCCATGTCGATGCCGTCGTCAGAGAATCCAAGGATCGAGTCGTGGTCCGTAGCGCCAAACTCCTGAACCCCCGCTTGAAGATCGTCACTCTCCTCTCGCTCCCAGGAACGCAGGTTGCTCCTCCTCGCTTCACGCGCATACTCTTCGTCGTCCTCAACGTCGTCCATCTCATACCCAAACTCGTCGTATCGGCGGCTTCCGCTGGCCTCGGCCTCGGCCTCGAAGCCATCCCACTGCGCTAGGTCGTCCTCCCTCATCTGCTGCGCATCGTAAAAGCTTTGAGCAAATTCTGAGAGTTGTCGAGGAGGAGGGGAGGCGCGGTAGGCGAGGAGCGGGTCGGGCGTGGCGCTGCGACGGTATGCAGGGAAAGAAGGAAGAGGTGAAGGGAGGGGAGAAGGGAGAGAGTTGATGCGAGGGGTTGTTTGGGGGAGGTGAGAGGATCGGAGGGCTGACTTGGGGAGGATAGTGGGGCGCGTTTGGCGGCGCTGAGAGGTCGGAAGCTCGGACTGCGTGCCTACCCAGTCGGGCCTCGCAAGGAGCGCTCGTCGTGCTAGAACAGTTGAAGAAGCTGTTGCCAATAGACGCGTCAGTCAAAGCTCAGCGCAAAGGGAGGGCAACTCACGATCCATAGTCTCGAGCCTCGAGAGCATGCGGCTCGACTCCAGCTTCCTCCGCCTCTCCACCTCCAGCTCCAGAATCCTCGCCCCCTCGTTCCCTTCATCTGCATCCTCGATCTCGTCGACCTCCTCCGGCTCCTCGACGGCAGGAGGTGGCTGAGGAGCGAACGCGAACGCGAGCGTCGGCCGCGTCTTCCTCCCTGGCTCGACGAAGCGTCCCTTGGCGTCCTTCTTCATGCCTCCGACCAGCTTGCGAGCTTCAGCTTCGGATGCTCTCGAGTTGGCGAAGCGAGAAGCCTGAGCCCTGGCGAGAGGGTCCCTGCAGCGAACGTTAGCTACGCGTGGGGGGAGAGATTCGAGAGCGAGCGTACGGCTTGCGTCGGATGTGGTTGTTGCGGTGTCCACCAGTGTAGTTGACTCCAGTCATGGTCGTCTGCAAGGAAGGGACGGGCGTCAGCTTGCTCCTGGGGAAGGTGCTTGCGGCCCTCTCTCCTCCTCTCAGGCTGCCCCTCTGCCGCTCAAATACGACTAGAAGCGCATATACAGCCACTAGCAAGCCCTCCTTCCTCCCTTGTGCCGCCACCGGACCAGCAGCAGTACCACCACGCGTCGTCCTCCTACGGGCCCTCGGTTCGAGCTCGTCTCCGACCAACCCAGCCCTCCATCCCTCCCCGACCAGTGAACCCAGTAGTACGCACCCTGTCTCAGCTCCACGCACCGTTTCCGGTTCGCCTCCTCGTTCGCGTAGCTGGGGCAGAGAGCGCGAGTCCCCGAACGCGAGCCCGACGTCCGGCCGTCGATGGAGGAGAGCTTTGAAGCGAGGGAGCACCCCTAAAGAGGTGATTCTGTGCCGGTAGACGGGCTTGAGGAGGGGGGAACTTGGATATGGAGGGAAGGAGAGGGAGCAAGAGGGGAAGGCGTCTTTGGCTCTGCCCGTCTCGCTCCCGAACCTCTACCTCAGCTTGTTTGCGCTTTGCAAAGGCCTTCAAAACGATACTGCTAAGCCTGGAGGGGAGCTCCCTTTCTAGAATCAGCTCGTGCGCGACTCCCCTCGATCCGAGGACTTCGACAGCTCTCCTGCCTAAATCGTGCAGACTTCCAACTCCAGCGTATAACAAGCTCCTCCTAGTCCCTCCTACTTCGAGCTCCTCGCCTTCTTCCCCCGCGGAGGCTTCTTAGGAAACCCCTCCATCGCCCTCTTCGCCGCTCCCCGCTTCGGCCTCCCACTCTCGATCACATCCTCGACCCTCTCGACCACCTCAACTCCATCACTGCTCACCCCCTCACTCGTCAAATCAACGACGACCCCATTCTCCTTCCCCTTCGTCGGCCCGAGGTTCCTGAGCTGCGACAGCGCGGCCGTTTCGCTCGATTGGAAGCTCGCGAGGAGGTCCGGAGCTGTCGAAGGACGTGCGACGGGGTTGAGGAGGACTGCGTCGTCGATCTTCGATGCGCGAGTTTCGGGCATGACGAGTGGGCCAGCGGGGGTCGAGGAGGAGACGGTGGGGAGGGGGATGGCGTGGGTTGAGGAGGTGCTGGCGTGGCTCGAGGGGGTGCTGGCGGTGGGGAGGGGAACAGCTTCAGGGCGGGAGAAGGAAATGATCCGATCGGCCGTGGCGAGAGGTCGGGGAGCCTTGAACGCGGTGGAAGCGGGCTTCGGAGGACGAGGAGGTTGGTAGCGAGCTGGCGGAGGAGCGACGTGATATGCCTCCGGCATTGGAGGCGGCGGTGGCAAGGAAGAGAGTGTCGCAGGGGTGGAATTCGTTGGTTCGGATTCGGTGGGTTGGGAGAGGTCGGAGGAGGAAGTCGATCCGAGCGAGCGAAGAGCGCCGGGCTGCGAGAAAGAGAGGATGCGTTCCGTCGACGCCAGTCGTCGAAGCCCGTTCCCTGCCGTCGATCCCGCCGGTCGAGAAGCACCTTGACCAAACGAGAGCTGGGGCTGATTGTTCGCCGGCCTTTTCGACGTTGAGGCCTGCGAAGAAGGACCTGCGACGGGCACCGTCGTGGCTGGGGTCGTCCGGTACGTCGAGAGCGCCGACTGGAAGCCTGCGCCACTGGAAACGGGAGCCGGTCCCGCATCGCTCGGTCGGTTGTTCCATTTCTGCCCCGCGCCCTGGAAGGAGGAGCCCGAGTAGCGGCCGGTGGAGAAGCCTCCGCCTTGACTCCCTTGCGATCCGGTTGGAGCGGCGCTGTACGAGTATTCGTACGTCGGCGGCTCCGCAGGAAGCGTCGCAGTGCTGAGTACACGTCGTTAGCTGCGCTCGATCCGTTGACAACTCGAGAAGACGCACTGGTAGGCGATCGCCGTCGCGACAGCAGCTTCGGCGACTGGAGGTCGTCCAATGATCTTGCTGACTTCGGAGCGCGTAGTGGCAGAGATCTTCTGGAGCTTCGACACGAAAAGAGTCTTGTAGCGCTCGCTGACGCTCGCGAGGAAGTGGGAGAGGACGGTATCTTTCGTCTCGGCTGCGAATAATTCGTCAGCTTCGTACGCCTGATCTAGCGAGGGGCGGGGGAGCGTACATCCTGCCATGCGGCGGTGGGCGTACGACAACGTGCAGAATGCTTGAGCCCGAGTAATAGCGACGTAGAGAAGGCGCCTGGAAGAGAGGTCAGCGAGCGTTGGAGCAAGCGCAGCTACAGCGAACCTACCTCTCCTCGTCGACCTGTTCCGGCTCAGAGGAGCGATAGAACGGGTAGATGCCTGCGCAAAGGGAGTCAGCGCCCTCGCCAGCAAGGAAGCGCGCGCGACGCACCCTCTTCGCACGCGGGGATGAAGACGACGGGCCATTCCAAACCTTTGGCCGAGTGGCATGTCGAGATCGTCACCTTCTGAAGAATCACAAGCGTCAGCCAAGCCTCGCAATACCGGCGCAAAGGGAAAAGGACAAACCCTCGCATTCGCATCGTTCTTCGACTCCTCCGTCTCCGAGTCCGTCGCCAGCATCGACACGGCGAGGAACGTACGCAAAGGACTTGCGACCTCGTTCGCAGCCTGCGAGCTTAGCCTGCACAAAACGAACCATCAGCTCCTCCTCCTGCTTCCATCGAACCCAACTCACGGCATGATGATCTCCTCAAACCCGCTGTCGTCCGCTCCTTCGAACTCCTCAATCTCGTCCTCCTCGCTCCCAACCCCGCCAACATGCACTTCGTCCATCTCGACGTCCTCGTCGTCCATCAGCGCAGCGTCCGGAACCCCCTCCGGGTTCTCATCCGCGACAACCGTCGCGTACGCCTTGAGTTCCTCGAGGTTCTCCCAGCGGTCCTTGGAGTCGGGACCATGGGTTCGCTCAAGGTGAACCTGGTAGCGAACCTTGCGCACCAATTCGTCGATAAGATCCGAAACGCTCGTGCCCTCCGCTCCTCGTTAGCGACCCTCTGCCGTTCAAAAGAAAAGCGACGCACCAGGTCCGCCGAGTTCCTCAGATCCCGTACGGCCGTGACAAACTCCCTCAGTCCCTTCCTCTGCGGCTCGGTGATGCCCGTGACGATCTGAGAGCGGTTCGCGAGCTTGACGGCGATTTCGAACGGACTGAGCTTGTACCTTTGCGCAGCGAGGAGGATGGCTTTGGCGGTCTTGTCGCCGATGGAGCGCGTGGGGACGTTGACGACGCGGAGGAAAGCTGCGGTGTAGGAGGGGTTCTCGACGAGTTGGAGGTAGCTGAGAATGTCCTTGACTCTGTACTCCCCCGTCAGGCTTCGCTCCTTGCGAGATAGGCAGAGAAGACTCACTCTTGACGATCGAAGAACTTGTGCCCTCCAGACATCCTCGACGGGATCCCAGCCTTCTGGAGAGCGACCTCGATGTTCCTCGACAGTGCTCCGTACCTCAGCAGAATCGCACAGTCACCGAAATCAAGCTGTCCTCCCGTGTGCGCGATGAGGTGCTTGATCTGCGCTGCGATGTAGGCGGCTTCGTCGTGCGCGTTGGGCGCACAGTGGAGGACGACCGAGGAGCCAGAAGTGTGCGTAGCTTTGAGGGACTTGTCGATGCGTTTCGGATCTGCACGGGAATTGAGCTTCGAATCGCAAGTGCTGAGGCGAGAAGCGGACCTTGTTTCACGACGGCGAGTGCGGCCCCAAGAATCGCTCCCGTCGAGCGGTAGTTCTCTTCGAGGAAGATCTGGGTGACGGGCTTGAAGTCTGCGCAAAACGTTCGTCAGTTACTGCACACGAGGACGAACAGGGGGAGGAGGGGCGTACCACGGAGCATGCGCTCAAGGTTCTCGACCTCGGCGTTCCGCCAGCCGTAAACTGGGAAACTCATTAGCTGGAGAAGTAACGGCGAGAGGAGAGAGGCGACGGACTGGACTGATCAGGATCGCCGACGATGGTGAGGCTTGCGGAGGCCTTCGCCAGGCACTTGACGAAGTTGTACTGGATGACGCTTGTGTCTTGAAACTGTGCAGATGGTCAGCTCCTGCCAGAGCTCCTGCGAGCGAGACGTGGAGAACTGGACGCACCTCGTCAATGAGCACAGTCTTGACCTTGCCGACGACGTGCGGGTGCCGTTCGACGAGGTTGAGGCTGTCCGTCCTCAGCGTTAGCCAAGTCCCCCACTGAAACGCCGCGAACGCACCCGAAAAGCAGCAGATCGTCAAAGTCCAGCGCGTTGCCCGCGCGCAGTTCCTCGTCGTACTTCCTGCAGCCTTGATTAGCTCCCCTCTCACCGCAAAGAGGATGAGAACGCACCTGAAAACCTCGGCATACATCCTCACCCTCTCTCGATGCTCATCGCCGATATGCTCCTTACCGGTCTCCTGCGTAGCGTACTCGCGATAGGTGATGTTCCGCGACTTGCACTGGGAGATGATGTCGCCCGCCGTGTTGGGTTTGAAGCCCTTCTTCAAGCGGGCCACTGAATCGCTGCCGAGGCCCTTCCCATTGACCTCGGTGCTCTGGATCGCGCGCTTGATGATCGCCATGCTGAAGGAGGAAGCAGATCAGAGGAGGGAGGCAGGGAGAGCAGGCAAGTGGGAAGACGCACCAGTCATCGCGGTCTGCCACAGTGAAACTCGGAGAAAGACTGACGAGCTTGCCGTACTTGCGAAGGTCTGTGGAGCGTTAGTCAGGTTCAAGAGAAGGCAAAGAAGAAGCAGCGCACAGCGGACGCAGACACTGGGGTGGGAGCCGGCGGATTAGCTCAATCCCAACGAAGAGCGAGATGGCGCACGAGTGGAAGGTCCCCATCATCAAGCGCTCCACGACAGCACTCCCCACCAGCAGCTTCAGTCGTGCCTTCATCTCGTTCGCCGCCTTGTTCGTAAACGTGACCACCCTGAGGAACAACATCGTCAGCTCCCCTGATCCACCGGCGCAGGACGCTCTTACACCATCTCCTCCGGACTGAGCTTGTAGTGCTGGATCAGGTACGCCACCCGCGCCGTAAGGACCTTGGTCTTGCCTGCAGAACGCAAACAACAATGAGCTCCCTCCGATCTCAACCTCGCAAACCGACGCACCACTTCCCGGCCCAGCAAGGATCTGAAGACCTCCAGCTGGAGCATAGGTGACCGCACTTCTCTGAGCCTCGTTCAGCGCCGGGAGGTACTGTGCGGGGAGTTGTTGGGCGAAGGGGAGGGTGGTCTGGTGCTGCTGTTTGGCGGGCGCAGGGAGGTCGAAATCGTCTGGCGGCTGCTCGTCCTCCTCGGCTTCTGCCTCTGCTTGAGCGGAGAGGAAGTCAAGGTCGTCGGGTGGAGGTTCCATCGCCGAGGTCGATGAGGGAGGAGGGCAAGACGCACCTCTCATCTTTCTCTCCTGCCCTCGTGCCCTCTGCCTCTCCCTCTGCTGCGGTCTCCCGGGTTTGTGAGCTGGATCGGGTGATTATAGTCTCTCTTTGGTGGACTACGCCCAGCTGACGACGACGCAAGCGAACCACCACCACCTCCTCCCCCTCTCCCCCCTCCCTCTCCTCTGCGGCCTGGCGACTATCCACCTCCACCTGCAGTATTTCTCCATTCCTTGGCCTTGGCCTCACACACCTCGGCGCTGCGTTGGGGGCCCAAGACGTCCAGGACGGAGGCGGCGCTGCAGCTTCTCGCACAAGCCCGCTGGCGTGGCGCGCGTGGGGCTCAATGGCGCAGGGATTGTCGTGTGAGGGAGTCTTGCTCTCTCAAAGACGATACGCCAGGGAGGTCGTGCGATCTGCTTGTAGTGCCGCAGGCGAAGGCGGCCGAGAGATTACGATGATGGGGATCGTGGTGGATAGGACAGGTTCCGAGAGTCTGAGGAGCTGCTGGGGATTCTGAACGAGTGCGAGAGGAGGGTTAGTGAGGTGGAGTATGTTGATTGGCCACAGTTGGCCGGGGCAGGGGGAGCAAGGTGAGTGGTTCAGGTTCGCTCTCTCGCAGTGGCTAACTCTCCTCTCAACAAGCAGGAGGGATCGAGACGACAACACTGGTAAACTGTGGCTGAAAGAACTTTGCTATTCTGTGAACGGCGGCCCCTCCTCGCTTGTGCGACCGCGCGTTGTCGGCCTGCTCGCAACTCTCTCGACTGCTACGGTCGTGGGGGGTTCTTCTGGACTTCCTTCGCTTCGCAGAAGTGCGTTTTCGCTAACCTCCTTCGCTTCACCTGCGCTTCGCCTGCGCTTCCCACGACACTTGCGCACCTCCTCTCCAACGGGAAGGAGTCCCCGCCGATTCGCGCCTACGTGCTCAAGAACGAGTGTTCGCAGTTTGTTCGCGGGGAGGGCGAGAAGTTTGGGAAAGAGTGTTGTGCAAGAGCTCTTCGGCTGGGGCGGGGAATATCCCACAAGATGAAGGAGACGAGTTTGAGTTGGGACTCCGGACTCCGGATCTCGCTCGGGATCTCGCTCGGTTTCCATCTCGTTCGATGAGCTCGGGCTGCTGGCGCGCGCGCGTTCCACCGGCTTCTTTCTCTCCTGGCGACGTGTCAACCTCTTTTGCGTCAGTTCGAAACGGGGAGACTTGCGATCATCGACGGCGTCAACAAGGAATGACGTCGGTCTTTCGACGGCGCCGTCCTCTCTTGAGCAGGGGGTTCCATGTCTCTCTCTCTCTCCTCACCACGCTCCACCACACTCCACCACTCCACCCCACTCCCACTCCAACATCCAACTCACTAACATGTGAGTTGGCCCTCCTCAGGGACGACCTCGCTCCAGCACTAACGCGCGCTCTCTCCCCCAGGTCTTCCACCACCAACACCACCACCTCCGGAGGAATCGCCGACACCATCTCCAACGCCGCTTCCTACGTCTCCGAGACCGTCCAGGAGGCCGTCTCTGGCGCATCCAAGGAGGGCAACAAGGAA
>JANGFH010000727.1:0-15999 GCA_025758715.1 Glaciozyma martinii | reverse complement strand
GGAGAGGGAGGAGAGGAGGGGGGAGAAGAGGGAGGTTAGGGATGGACTGGGAGCGATGATTGATGTTCTTGCGGGCTTGGGGAGTTTTGTTTAGAGGAAGATGTAGAGTTGGGGTAGCTTTGTGTTGATACATTTGAATCGCGTTGTGTTTCGAGAATCGATTGGCTCGAGGTGATTGCGAGAGTGCGATTGATTGCGAAGGGGATGCAAATGCTGAGGTACAAAAGAGGGAGGGGAGGAGGGTACAGAGGGACGAAGGCTCTCAAGTCCCGAAAGGCTTCTTCGCTGGACCACCTGCAGGACCAGTCGAAGGACGCTGCAACACCAATCCCAAGTCAGCTCCCAAGCTCCACAAACCCGGGACCAAAAACGCACCTTCTTTGGAACAAATAGCGACGCAGGCTTCTTCTTCCGCACGACCGGCGCCGGCGCTCCCGAGGGCGCCGCCACAGGAGGAGCGACGACGACCGCCCCTCCAATCTCGCCATTCGGTCCCACCTCCCCCTCCTCGAGCTCCTCCTCGACCTTCTTCTTCTTCGCCACCCCATTCAACTCCATCATCTCCGACACGCGCCGTTTGACCCCTCCTGCTCCGACCGCAGGCTTCGACGTCGATTGCGCCGAGATCTCCTTGGGCGTCTGGACGGGAGCGGCGGTGCGAGAGGCGATGATGATGGGTGCTGCGCGGGAGGTGCTAGCTGAGGCGCGGATGACGGGAGGAGCCGAGGGAGCGAGGGAGCGGAAGGTCGAAGGATCCACCTGTACTTGTTCGTCAGTAACCTACGTGGGGAGGCAGAGGAGAGCGACAAACTTGGGTGAGAAGACCGCGAGCTTCGGCGTCCCCGACTAGGTTGGCCCAGTACTGGTTGCTGCGAAGCTTTTGCGAGTCGCCGAGGATGAAGAGGGAGGATCGGGCGCGGGTGAGAGCGACGTTCATGCGGCTGGAGAGCGGGAGAGGTCAGCAGCAAAGGAGGGAAGGGTAGGGCGAGGAGAAGACGCACCGAGTGTCGGCCAAGAACCCAACTGAACCTTCGGCTGATCCTCCTCGAACGCACGAGAGGATGATGATGTCCTTCTCTTGTCCTTGAAAGCCCTGCGATCGACGCCAATTAGCACGTGCGACCTCGAAAAGGAGAGAACGAAGAGGACGCACGTCGACCGTGTTGAACGACACCTTGGAGATGATGTCCAGGCCAAAGCGGTTCCGGAACTGCCGCTTGAGCTCCAAGACCTGGCCCTTGTACGGCGTGACGACTCCAATCCGATAGTCAAAGTCGACGCCAGGGTACTCCCTCAGCAGGCGCTCGTAGATCGCCAACGCGGTCGACGCCTCCTGCGGGTTCGACAGCGAGTGGTGCCGTCCCTGCACCTCGCTCCCGCCGCGAACGTGCATGAAGGCGTAAGGCGGGAAGAGTGAGTTGGCGTGCCAGGGCTGAAGAGTCTTGGCGTCCATCCCGGGACCGTCGGTCAGGCGAGAGTGGTAGAAGGCGGTCGACGGAAAGGCGGAGATGTGAGGGTTCATCCGGTATTGGATCCTGGACCGAGGGGTCAGCCAAAGGCAGCGAGAGAGCAGCAAGGACGAAGGACGTACGAAAGGAGGTGAACTGAGCCTGCTCCGCCGCGTTCCATGACTCGCACGAAGAGAGATCGCTCGTAGCCCGCCGAGCCAGCAGCGCGAGAGATGACGGTGGGAGGTAGCTGGAGAGGATCTGCGAGGGAACTTAAATCAGCGACCCGAAAGCGAGTAGAGAGCAGGCGAAGACGCACCTCCGACGAGAATGCAGCGTCGGCAGCCGTACTTGAGAGGGATGAGAGAACTGAGCTCGATCGACTGAGCCGCCTCGTCGATGATGACGGTCTCAAAGTCGAACGGCAGCTGCGCCATGTAGTCGTGGCCCGATCCCGAAAGCGTCGCGCAAATGACATCCGCTTCGGAGAGGATCTTGAGTCGAATCTTGCGCTGCTGAGCGTCCATCGCGCGCCTCGACTGCTGCGCCTTGTCCTTCTCCTGATCTAGACGCTGCGAGAGGTCAAAGATGCGCGACTTGATCGTCTTGAACTCGACGATGAGCTGCGCCTTGCGAGCGTCGTTGTTATCCATTATGTCGAGCTCCGTCCGCTTCGAGTCACGGTCCCCGCGCAGAGCGTCGACCTCAGCTCGCATAGCGTGCATGCTGGCCTGCGCCGCTGTCGCCGTCGAAGAAGCTCCCGCCGACGTGCCGCTCATCTCGCGTTCGACGAGCTCGTCGAGGAAGATGTCCTTGACGCTGATGTCGACCGCCGAATCGGCACCGATGCGCACGATTTTGGGCATGAAGAGCTTGCCGTCCGAGCCTCGAATGCCGTCCTTGAGTCGCTTCGCCACCTCGTCGACGGCTGCGTTACTCGGGGCGCAAAGGAGGACCTTGGGGACGGGTTCGGCAGCGAGAGGATCGCTGGCCTGGCCGACGCGAATAGCAGAGGCGGGGCGAGGACGGGAGTCGATGAAGGCGCCGATGAGTCCGACAATCGTCTTGGTCTTGCCAGTTCCGGGAGGCCTTGAGAGAGATCCGAATGAGCTAGACTGCTCGAAGAAAAGCCTGAAGAACGCACCCTTGGATCAACGAGAAGCCGCGATTCTTGAGCGATCCCAAGATAGCGGCGGCTTGAGGCTTGTTGACTTCGTACGCCTTCATGGTGTCTGCGATTGCTCGAGGATCGGGCTCGATGATGGGCGGGGGTCGAGGGGAGATGATGTCGTCGAAAAGGTCGAGGTAGCGCAAGGACTGGAGCGCCGAGTACTCGCGATGAATGGTGCTGAGGCTGGCGGAGATGAACGCGATCAGTCAAGGACGACCAAAAGCAGAAAATAACGCACTTGTAGAGCTTGACCATCTCCCACTTTGTTCGCGCACTCAGGGCTGGTCCGACTTCGTAGAGGTCGTTCCCAAAGTGGCAGCGAAGCGTGATCTCGCAGAACTCGCGCTTGCGACCGTACGCCTGGACCTTGGCGAGGATCTGGCGAGGACCTTGACGAAGGAGGACGAGGTCGGCGTCGCCGAACCACATCTTGTCGGGCATCTTGCCGTGGTCGACAGTAAGGAAGATGTCGGTAAAGTCGTCGACGGCTTGACGTCCGGCGATGTCGCAAGGAACGGGTTGAGTCTCCTTCGAGTAGTCCATCTTGGCGACCTTGATCTGCTCCCAGCACTCGGTGAGGAGGAGAGGTTCGAAGGCGGCGAAGTAGGCTTCGGGAGAGTCGAAGGAGAATGGGACGCCGCGAGGGTGTTGGTGCATGTTCGGAGGGAGCGAGCCGGTATGCTCGCAGTCCCACTGGAGGATCTGGCGATGGAGAGGCGCAAAGTCCTGGATGCCACGTAGGCGAGCCGAGTTCTGCTGTTCGTCGCGCCTCGAACGTCCGCCGAAAAGCTTCGCTCCGCGCGCGTCGTTGATGTTCGGATCATCGAGGAGCTTGACAGTCCGGCGCTCGACAGTCTTCTTCATCTTGGGCGACTTCTGGGCCTTGGCGAGGAGCTGCAGACCGCTGACCTTGGTGTCGCCGTCCTCCTCCTCGTCCGACGACGATTCCTCCGACGTCTCGGCAGTCCCTTTCGACGCGTAGGTCGTCCAAGGTACTCCTCGAGGACGGGCGGCGTTCCGCATGGCCAGTACGCTAAAGTTGGGACCTTTCGGCTTCGCATCGACGAGAGGCCTCGCCGGCGGCTTGGGCTGGGGCTTTCCGGCGGTGGAGGATCCGAAGGGGAACTTGTACGAGACGGAGGGGGCGACAAAGACGCCGGAAGAGCCGTTGAGTCGAGAAGAGGTCGAAGGGGGAGGAGGGAGGGAGGACGATGGTCGACTGCTGCTGGACGATGAGGACGCCTTCTGTTTCGAGGGAGCGGGTTCGTCGTCGTCAATCTCGATGGTCTCGAACTGCGACGACGACATGAGTCCCTTGACCTTGGTCGTCGACGCCGTCGCCTTGGCCCACCAATCCTTGTGACTCTGCTTCGAGCTCGCGTCCGACTTGCGCGCCTCGACCTCGGAATCCGCTCCATCGACGTCCTGCGATTCGAGCGAAGCGAGAAGCGCCTGCAGCTGATCGTCGCGCAAGATGCTCGACTTGGGCGGATTCCCCGCCCGGATCTTCGTCTCGCGCTCCGTGATCCTCCTAATCTTGGCGAGCGTCGTCGGGCGCAGGGTGATGGAAGAGCGGGCGAAGCGGTCGAGCATCCCTCGAACGAGGTCGAAGCTGCTCGAAAGGAGGTCCTCGTCGTTGAGGCGCAGCCAGGCGATGAGCTCCTCGAGCGGGTCGTTGAGGGCCGCGATCATCTTCTGCCCGACGTTGGACATCTTGGCGGGAGAGCCTATCGATCCGGCGGCCATCGCTCCCGTCGCTGACATCTCGAACGTCCTGAACTGGTCGAGCAAGTCGACGCCAAAGAGGATCGCGTCGCGCATCCACTCGGTCATCTGGTCGTTCTCGAAGAAGGTCGCCCACTCGGGGGTCATCTTGAAGAGGAGCGCGAGAGCCTCGCACATGAGCTGCCAAAAGCCGACGAGCTTGCGCTGGACTCCCGCGTCCTTGCTCCTCGCCAGGAAGCTCGCGTCGCGCAAGAGGCCGTCCGTCGCGCCGCAAAGGACGTCGATGACGTCCGAAAGGCATCGAACGACGCGCTTGGCCATCCCGCACGCCTCGGGGAGGAGCTTGGACGTCTTGACGAAGGCTCGAACGCCGTGCGAGAGTCCTCGAAGGGTGGCGTCGGGGAGCTGGAAGAGGAGGGACCGAAAGCATTCGCGACGGGTCGTGACGTCGAACGCCTGCTTGACGAGGCCCTGCGCCGTGTTGTGGACGTCTCCGATTGGGGAGAGGAGGAGGAGGGCGAGGTGCTCGCCGATGCCGGGCTGGGAGAGGAAGTTGAGGAGGAGGTCGGTCCGTTCGTCGGCGAGGGACATGAGGAGGGGAATGAGGGGTTGGCGGAGGTGTTCCATCGCGTCGTTGACCGCGAGCATCTGCGAACGAGCGAGGGTCTTGATCGTCCAGGTCCGCGAGCTGAGCTTCTCGAGGTGCGCCGACGACGAGACGGCCCGAAGGAGGATCCCGATCCCCCTCGCATCGGACTCCTTGATGAGCTCATACGACCGATCCCAGATCGCTTGCGCATAGACGAAGGGAGGAGGAGGAGGCGGTAGTGGCGGAGCAGCCGACGTAGGTCGACTCGTCGACGGCTTGTCCTTCCCCACTCCCTTCCTCAGCGTCGCCTTCTCCTCCGCTCTTACCCTCGCCTCCTCGTCCTTGACCGCCTGGCCGTACCTCGCCAACGCATAAACGCTTTCAGCGAGCGCCCGGCTGTCCTTCTCCGCCACCTTGCCAACAAAAACGACCGCCGCATGCGACGCCTTCGCCCAGGGCTCCTTCGCGTACTCGGACGTAAAGGCGAGTTGCGCCAGAAAGCCGGCGTGAAGATCGAGGACTTTGGCTGCGTCGCGCGCGTGCGGCCAGCGATCGACGACGGGCTCGAAGGTCATGCTCGTTGCGCGCGTCTCGGTGACGAAGATCTCGGTGAGGACGTTGAGGGCGAGTTGGATCGCGATCGTGCGAGGGGAGGGGTCGAATCGGACCTTCTGGAAGCGGTCGAGGAAGGTGCTGGTGACGATGGCGAGGGATTTGGGGAAGAGTTCGGGGGAGTGGGCGACGGAGGTGAGGAAGGGAGGGAGCCAGTCGAGGAAAGGTTGGTCTGGGGAGCCGGAGGAGAGCTCGACGAAGGCGCCTTCGAAGGCCGGGTTGTCGAGAAGGGAGTGGAGGACTGTCTCAGCGTAGTCGTCGTCCCCTGCGGCCCAGAAGTGCGCGCCGAGACTGCTGAGGAGGATCTTGAGCGCCGCGAGGACCGCCTCGAGGTGATCGCCCTCGTCTGCGACGTGGCCCGTGACGAAGTGGACGACGTCGAGCGGGCCTCGCCGGACGAGGTTGGCCCGGATCGAATCGGGCGATAGGACTGCGAGCGTCGCCGCGAGCCCTTGCCAGAAGGCACGTCGATGCGTCGTATAGTCGAAAAGGATTCCAGACGAGGCCTCGCCGTCGGCTCCTCGATCTCGACTCGCCAGGACGCCTAGGTGCGAGTCGATGACTACGCCGAGCCTATTCGCGGTGTACTGCTCGGCAGAGACGACGTCGCACGCGTCGAGCTGCATCTGTGCCCACTCCCTCAGGGCCAGCGACGAGTGGAGGAGGAGTGCGAGTAGTCCCGGCGAGACGATTGGGGGTAGGTCGAGCGGGGCGGCGATGGGAAGTCCAGATGCGAGAGTGTCGACGATGTCGTATCGCTGGAACAGGGCTGGGTTGACGAGGCAGTTGTAGATTGCTGCTGCGGGGGCGGCGCGAAGGGAGGACGTTTGGGAGGGTACGTAGGAGGATTGTGAGGGCGAGGGAGCGGAGAGGCCGGCAGCGACGAGAGACTTGAGGACGGCGTTATACTCGGCGCGCTCGACTCCCTCGATGAAGATCTCGATGGCTTTGTCGGTCTTGAGGATGAGGAGGTACCTGATCAAGTTGATCAGACTTTGACTTTGGAGCTTCCAGCCAACTGCGAGCGTATTTACCGTTCCTTGAACTCAATCTTTGCCCTCTGGTACTCTCGCACGCAGTCACAGCAAGAGAGCATGAGTCTGTGGAGCGAAGTCGTTAGCAGCTGCCTTGCGGTCTTGAGAGATGGAAGCGAGCAGCCTTGCCAGAGGCGGCAAGACAGTAGAATCACGCAGCCTACCACACGCCTGTACGACTCCGAGTGTCCCTCCAGAGCCTCCGCACCCTCGCAAGCTCCAGCGCATCTCCACCTTCCCACTGAACTCTGGGCACCCAGCCAGCTCCCCAGGGCTTGCCTAGCCTCGCGCAAGCCGCACGTAGCTCCCAAGCACTCCAAAAGGCTCACCTATCAAACTCGTCCCTCCACATCCCGACCTCTCCCTGCCGCTTGAAGCTCAGGAGCCGAATCGAAAAGACGGCCGACTCCCAGCACGCCTCGGCGCCGTCCCTCCCACAGTACCAATGCACGACCTCCTCCTTGCCCTTGCCCTTGCCCTTGCCGTTCCCATCCTCCTTCGTCGTCGACCCGAGCGAGAGGAGCCAGAGGAGGGAGCTCTCGGTGGCGTCGCCCCAGACCGCGTCCGAGGCAGAGGCGGGCGTGCGCGCGGCTTCGAGGTCGGAGATGACTTGGGCGGGGGCTGTGTGGTGGTGTTCTAGTGAGGTAAGCGTGCTCGTGGAGGCCGTTGCCATCGCGAGGAACCGAGGACGGTGAGGAGGAAGGTCAACCACCCCTCGACGGCGCGTGCGCGTCTGCCGCCTCTCTTTCTCCTGCCACAACCCCAAGGATTCTCGACGCTCGCGGGAACTGCTCTACAAGCAAGGGGAAGGCCCTCCCTCTGCTCCTCCTGGCTCTTGGCCGCGCCCGGCAGCGCTTTCCTCTCGGCCTTCTCCTTCTGAGTCCTTCACCCTCTTCGCCTCGACCTACTGGACGCCTGCGCGTAGGAATGGTGCGAGATGGATGGGCTCAGATTCAGGGGAGCCGAGCGCGAGGGAGGCGTGTGGATGTTGGGCCAGCTGGCACCGGTAGGCGAACTGAGGGGAGGACGCGAGGGACGGGCGCTTGACGTCCCAGAGTCGGAAGGACTCTGGAAATGGAACGCAAGGCCTTCTGGAGGTGAAGCGCGGAGGGAAGAGCTGCTCCTACTCCTCCTGACCAGACCGGTCGCTCGCCTCTGCTCGTTGGCCTGCTGCTCTGCGACCTCCCTGGGCCAGAAGCATCGACAGTTGCTCTCCAATCAGCTCTAAGGAAGCTACATGACCCTATATTTTTGCTCATCCCGCAAGCGAGCAGCGAAACCCGAACGCTACACCTTCTGCTCATGCTCTCGATGTCGGCTTCACTATCTTCACTTCTGCGCCGCTTTCCTTGCGCCGCTCGGGATCATAGCACCGGCATGATTAGATTCTGCTCCATTAACGGGCATGAGGTGGACAAGGGATTCATGCTCAACACAGGTCGACGTTTTGACGCTCGAGCTCCAAGTACGCCTCTTCCTCTCTCCAACCCGTTCCTCGAGGACCTGCTTGCTAAGATTTCAAACCCAACAGTAACCCTAAACTGTCTATTGCTCCAGAACCTCCGCCAGCCAACTACGTACGTCGCCGAAGCCAGCCCACCCTGTTCGGTGCCAGCTTGCGAAAGTTCCGAGCATACTTGGTCAGTTCCTTCTCCTCCTTCTCCCTCTGTTCGCTCGCTGACCGTTTGGACCACGACGTGAGCAAACCACCTGCGTTCTTTTGTTGCCTCCGCACCGTGGCTCCTCTGCCTGCGCCCTTCTCGCGCAAACCTTGGGCAAAAGGAACCGTCGTGACTCGTCACACCCCATTATGTACCTTCATTTGCAATGTTTGAAGCCCTTGCGTTCTGTTCTTTGTTCGTCTTGGTCCGCACGAATAAAAGAGCAAGCGGTGAGCCAGGCCCGAACTTCGAGGCAGCTGTTGCTCTGGTTCGTCTTGGACCAACCTGCCGCCTAACCTCACCAGACACCCCTCTCTCCACAGCTCTCTCTCCCCTGCGACCTAAACGACCGAAGGGGCCTTTCATCTCCTGCCTCTCCTTCTGCGCGCGCCGTTTCTCCCGCCCTCCGCTCCTCCTCGACTTCTCCGCTCCGAAACGACTCCAGCCAGCGCAAGATCCGCCCTACTCAAGCCCTACCATCCCTCGAAGCTCTGCGAGCGAGGCAAGCGCGCCGGCGCTGGTAGCAACGGGCGGCCAAGGGCAAGATCTTCGGGGGCACCGGCGCGCCCCGCCTCTCGCTCGGCACACACTTTTAGGTCCGAGGGGAGCTGCGGGAGAATTAAAGGGACGAGGGCGCCGCTTGTGCAAGGCTGGCGGGGAGGCGACCAGGGAGGGGGCTGGAGGGACTGCTCGACGGTGACCGGACGCGAGCTCTGGCAGAGGTCCGGGTCTCTTCCTCTTGCAGCAGGACGATGCAGGACGAGGCCCTTGGTCCTCTGGATGGGGGAGTTCTCCATCTCCGAGATCGACACGCCACCCTCGCGTGGTCTGCGTGCGAGGGCGGGATATCTATCACCCCAGACGTTTCCGGAATAGCGTTTGCCTGCTGGCAAACGGTCTTCTCGCGCACTTCGCTAGGGCAGAGAGCACTCCCGGAGAAGCCGACGATCCTCGTATCAAGGTGGAGTATCGCACAGCAACAGGGAGGCGATAACGGGGCCTCGAGGACGGAGGCGACACCTGCTACGGCGCCTGCTGAGATCTGCTCTCCTGGGGAAGCCCCGCTCCTCCTCCTCGTTTCCCAAGACCGAACTCGATCTCGTTCTGCGCAGGCAATCTATGGGCTTCTGCGAGGCTGCCGCTCTCGGCCTTGGAACCGTCTCGAAGCGAATAATGCGGCACTTTTCTCTCTCGCTGACGCTGATCCATTTAACGATGGCAAGTGCACGGAAGGAACGGCCGTGCTGGACCGTCTTCTATGGATGGAAGCTGGAGGGGATGTCCGCCGAGATTTGCTGGACCGCTTGCCCTTAAAGATTTTCGGTCTCCCCCTCTTGCTCTCTCTCCGCATCCGCTGGGCACCTGTTCACTCCCCGCTAGCCTCCATCAGACTCCCACCATACGCCATGAGGGCCTTTGACCTCTCACTCCGCATCTTCGGGCTTGTCTTCGTCGGTACTCTCCTCCAGCTCGCTTCCGCAACTCGCATCGAAGGCTCCGACGCTCACCAGGGCAGCGTCCCTCGTCTTCGACGAGTTCGTCGGCAAACTCCAGGATCGTGCAGCAACGGGTGAGTCCCTTCCGCATCCCTTCGAGGATCCGAGCCCGCGCTGATCGTTCGCGCTCGCCAGATTCGTCTCAGACAAAGCAGGAACGGCTTGCGTCTGCCCTCGACTCTGGTACACCACTATCGACGGAACTGGCTGCGTTTCCGAGTGCCCAGCTGGGAACTACGGAGTGAGGGGACCTTCTCCTTCCTACGGTTTGTCATTTTCTGCGCGGGTGCTTCGCAAGTCGCTGACGGTTTGCGTAGTCGGTCCTTGCCTCGCCTGCCCTTCTACTTTCGCGACCTGTTCGACTTCAAATCGGGCTACATCTTGGTGCGTTCCCCCTTTCGTGATCTTCAGCGCCTTGCTAACCTCTTTCGGCAGCGTCGACGGCTACACCCTCGCGTCGACGAGATGCGTACCCAACTGCTCCATCGGAACATTCCTCAATGCCACGGGTACGTCGTCGCGACTTGATTCCCGCCTTGCATCGCTGTTTTCTAACGGTTGCTCGACTCCTCAGCAAATGCCTGCGTTGACTGCCCTCCCACTTGGGAATCCTGTGCGAGCTTGATCAAGCCTCTGTCTTGGTGCGTTTCTCGCTCCATACTACCGAGGTCAAGCAAGTGCTAATCACTCGCTCGTCGTTTTTACAGCCTCGTGGGGTACACGCTCGTAGGATATCGCTGCTTGCCCACCTGCACGAGCTCCCAGTTCATCGACTACAGCAGTCAGTCAATTTCAGGCTCCACCGCAGCTTCGCTAACCCCTCCTCTCCAGCGAACCTCTGCACCGACTGCCCTTCGAACTTCGCAACGTGCTCGGACGCGAACAAGCCTCTGACTTGGTACGTTCTCGCTCCATTACGAGGTGTCCAAGCAAAGGTTAATCCTTTGGTTCAACAGCGCCGAGGGCTACACTCGCACTGGAAGTCGCTGCTTGCCAACATGCTCAAGCTCGCAGTACCTCAATTGGGCCAGTGAGTCTCTCTCGGATTTCCGGCGCCCCTTCCTTTCGCTCGCTAATCCGTGTCCTTTCAGCGAGTGCGTGCGTCGACTGCAATCCCACTTGGGCAACGTGCGCGAATGCGATCCAACCGCTGAGCTGGTACGTTCCTCCCTCTCCTTCCCACTTCTCAAGCAGGATCTAATTCCCCTTCTCCACCAGCATTCCGGGCTACAACCTCTCGGGTTGGCGCTGCTTGCCGACGTGCACCGCGTCCCAGTTCATTGACTACAGTAGTGAGTCTCTCTCGGGATTCCACCGCAGCTTCGCTAACCCCTCCGCTCTCCAGCGAATCTCTGCACCGACTGCCCTTCAAACTTCGCAACGTGCTCGAACGCGAACAAGCCTCTGACTTGGTACATTCTCGCCCCATTACGAGGTGTTCGAGCGAGGATTAATCCTTTGGTTCAACAGCGCCGAGGGCTACACTCGCACTGGGAATCGCTGCTTGCCGGCGTGCACCAGCTCGCAGTACCTCAATTGGGCCAGTGAGTCTCTCTTGGATTTCCGGCGCCCCTTCCTTTCGCTCGCTAATCCGTGTCCTTCCAGCGAGTGCGTGCGTCGACTGCAATCCCACTTGGGCAACGTGCGCGAATGCGATCCAACCGCTGAGCTGGTACGCTTCTCTCTCTTCTTCCCACCTCTCGAGCGAGACCTAATCGTCTGGCTTCTCCACCAGCATTCCGGGCTACAACCTCGTTGGCTGGCGCTGCTTGCCGACTTGCGGAGCCGCCGAGTTCATCGACTACAGCAGTTCGTCACACCTCCTTCCTCCCAAGATCCTTCGGCTGACGCCTCGCTCTAGCGAACACCTGCGCTCCCTGCGCCGATACAAACGCCGCAACCTGCACCAACCAAGGCCCGCTCACCTGCGCGGAGGGCTTTGCGCTCGTCTCTCGAGTTTGCGTTCCTCTCGTCTCCAGCTGCCCAGACGGCCAGTACCTCAATGGTACGAAGCCTCTCCGTGTGATCTCCCCTTCCTAGCTGATCAGGCCTCTAGGAAACGCCTGCTTCACTTGCCGAGACGTCAACGCGCTCACCTGCTTATCATCGTCGCCCTCATTATCGACGAGCTGTGATCCCAACTATTCACTCGTAGGAGGCTGGTGCAGGAGGTACGTACTATCCCCGCTGCCAGAAAGACTGCAAGCTAACGTCTTTGACAGTACCATCTCTGACTGTGGCGACCGCGCTGCGTTCGTGAACACTACCAGTGCGGCTTCTTTCCCTCTTCGCGGCCTCCGTTCCAGCACTAACGCGGTTCCCAACAGCCAACACGTGCCAGAGCTGCAGCGATCGCTATGCTCTCAGCTGCTCAGCGACGGAAGCGACCAGCTGCGCCGCCAAGTTCACGCTCATCGGAGGGTCCTGTCAGTACGCTCTCACCGGATGCGGCTATCTCCCCAAGTTCCTCGACGCCCTCAGTGCGTACTTTCCACCTTTCTCCTCCCTGCTCGCTAGCTGACGAAACCGCGCAGCGAATACGTGCAAGGACTGCAGCGACCCCTTCGCCTACTCCTGCACGGATACGGCAACGACGAGGTGCCAAAGTCGCTACTCGATCATGGCGGACGGCCTTTGCTCAATCAACCTGAGGACCTGCGGCGCTGCTCCCCAATTCGTGAACGTGACCAGTTCGTCCAATCCTTCTTCTCGGTCGTGAATCTCGCTGACCCCCGTTCCAGCCAACCTCTGCCAGAACTGCCCCGACCCGAACGCAGTGCATTGCTACGTCGACCGATCGACAGAGTGCGCCGTCGGCTGGTGGCTGAACAAGGCCGTTGGACTTTGCGAACCCGCCCTCTCCCTCTGCGACCTTACGACCCAGTTCGTCAATACGACGCGTACGCGCTTCTCTCCCTCCCTTGCGACCACTCCACTGATTGCGTTTTCGCAGTGAACTCTTGCGTTGACTGCGTCGTTCCCCGCGCTACGACTTGCGACATGAACGGCGCAACGTCCTGCGAGGGTGGCTTCTCTCCCACGAGCGGAACGTGCGAGACAACTCTTCTGGAAGCAGACTGCTTGTCGAGCCAGTACGTCAACGCAACGGGTGCGTCCATTCCTCTCCCCCTTCCGAGCGAGCTTGCTAACAGCGAGTCCTAGCCAACGCCTGCGCTGAGTGCATTGCGCCAGCGGTCGCCTGCAATATGCTTGACGGCACGATGCAAATCGTGAGCTGCGACGTCGGCTACACTCTTATCGACGGGGTCTGCGAAGTCACCTTGACTTCGGAGGACTGCTCGAGCAGCGAGTACCTTGACGTGACAGGTTCGTTCCTTTCGCGTGCTTTTCTCTCTTCCAGCTTGCTGACGCCTCAAATTTAGGCAATGCCTGCGTCGGTTGCTCTGCCAACAGCCTCAGCTGCGACGCCTCCGGGTCCTTGGCTTGCGACGACGGATTCTCCCTCATCAACGGAGCCTGCGAGGTCACACTCACTACCGATGATTGCGCGTCGACCCAGTTCCTCGATCTTGACAGTGAGTCGAGCTATCCATCTCGAAGAGGGGGCGGTCGCTGATCTCGCCTGACACAGACAACGTCTGCATCGACTGCGGTGCTCACGTCGCTTCCTGTTCTTCTACGGCCGCCACCAGCTGCGAAAGCGGCTACACCCTTTTGGGCGTATCTTGTCAGGCGACTCTCACTTCATGCGCGAGTGATCAGTTCTTGGACGGATCCAGTGCGTCCCTCCCACTCGAATCGACGCGAAATGTATCACTGATTTCCCGAACCGCAGACAACGCGTGTGTCGACTGCACTGGGGACGCGCTTACTTGCTCGTCGAACACGATCGCGCTCTCCTGCGCCGGTGGCTTCTCCCTCATCGGCGCAGCTTGCCAGGCCACTGCATCTTGCTCCTCGAACCAGTACCTCAACAGCGTCGGTACGTCTTTGCCTCTCTCGAGTTCGGTAGCGAGATCGCTGATCTTTCGACCGCAGACAACGTTTGCGTCAACTGCGCCTCGAACGTTCTTACGTGCACCTCGACGGCGGCTCTCACCTGCGCCAGCGGCTTCTCGCTCATCGGCGCAGCTTGCCAGGCCACTGCATCTTGCTCCTCGAACCAGTACCTCAACAGCGTCGGTACGTCTTTGGCTCTCTCGAGTTCGGTAGCGAGATCGCTGATCTTTCGACCACAGACAACGTTTGCGTCAACTGCGCCTCGAACGTTCTTACGTGCACCTCGACGGCGGCTCTCACCTGCGCCAGCGGCTTCTCGCTCATTGGCGCAGCTTGCCAGGCCACTGCATCTTGCTCCTCGAACCAGTACCGCAACACCACCAGTTCGTCTCCCATTCCTCTTGCTTTCATCCGAGAACGCTACTAATCCTCTCCGTTCTTCAGCAAACACTTGCGTCAACTGTGGTGCCAACACTAGGACCTGCAACGCCTCGGGAGCTCTCACCTGTTCCCTACTCTACATCCCGATCAGCGGCACTTGTCAGCTCGCACTCACGTGCGGGTTGTTCAAGACGCTCAACCTCGCCACGAACACCTGTGTCTAACCACCCATGTAGCCCTTTTTTACTACTCTCTGGAATCCATAACAGTCGTCTCGCATCTGTCCCTCTCGAACGTTCAGAATCCATCGCCAACTCAATTCGCACCCCGCTCCTTCTCGCCAACTTCCCTCGGACTCTCCTCCCTCCCATCCGCACTCGCCTCCCCCCTCCAATCGATCCACCTCGGTCCACGGGGTCTACAGAGCGCAAAGACGATATTCCGCACGAACGAGGCGTGGGAGAAAGGGTGCGAGACGCCGAAGGTCCCAGTCGAGGTTTTCGTGCCATCTTCTCGGAGCTGGGAGAGGAGTGGTTAGCGGGGGAGGAGAGCGAGGGGGTGGGAAACGAACCTGCTCTATCGTGGTCTTGTTGAGACAGACGAGGCGACAATGATACCCGCTGCGAAGGGTCGATCAGGACCTTGCGAAGGAGGAGGAGGAGCGACGTACAAGAGGGATCCGACGGGGATGACGAGGAGAACTGCGAGGATGAAGACGACGAACGTCGCTGGCGTCTCGGCGAGAGCGGCACCGAACCCTGCGGAACGAGGAGTCGTGGCGAGCTGTTTGAGGCGGTAGCAGGAGAGGACGAGTGCGATGACGAGACCGGCCGTAGAGGACTGCGCAAGAATGATGAGCGAGCGTGTAGGTATAAAGGTGGAGAGGACGCACAGCGAGGAAGATGAAGAACCTGCAAAGAACGAGTTAGCGAGGCTGGAGCGAGGAATGGGAGCCAATGCACGAAAGGTAGTTCCGCTGGCCGACACAGTTCGAGAGCCACGAGCAGTGATGATCTTCCAGCGCGACGCAGTTGTCGCATAACCTTGAGAGAAACCCATCAGCGAGAGCAGGACTGCGGTGGAAGAAGGAGAACTCACCTGCAATGACTCGTTCTCGGCGCCCTGTACGATCGACTACTCCGCATCAGCCTCATCTCCTCCATCGTTGAAAAGAGGGAGACTCACCAAGTCTGACACCACTTGCACCTAATCAAGCAGCTCCCCTCCCCGTCCGCCCTCCCGACTCTAACCAACTTGAACTCGACGACCTCAACCCCTTCAACCCCTTCCTCCTCCTTCCTCCCCTCCTCGACGACCTCCCCTTCTTCCGTAACCCACTTCCTCCTCACGGGCGGACAGGGATCCAGCTCCCTCTGCACGATCCCGGGATCCGAGAACGCCGTGACGAGCATCGAAGCGAGGGAGAGGAGCCAGGCGTACGAGAAGAGGAAGATCAAGCCGCCTCCTTCCTCATGCAGGTACGTCGCGTTCGTAGCAAGGTAGAGTACCCCGAATGAGATCTGCGTCGCCAGAGCCCCGACGAAGGCCCAAGAGATCCTCGGTCCGTTCCTCCCGCTGCTCGAGCTCCCCCCGTCGTTCGCGCGGGAAAGGGTCGTCCGAATGGGGCTGGGAAGGCTCGTGACGCATCTCCCATCGAAAGGGAAGGCGTTCGCGCCGGGGTGGAGCTCCCAGTTCCGCAGTTGGCGGCCGTCCGTATCGGCGACCATGGGGATGCGAGGCCAGGTCGCTTCCTCGTCCGTTTCGGGGTGGGAGGGACGGAGAGTACGAAAAGCTGTGCGAGTTAAGTGGGTGAAGCGGGTGGGTGGAAGGGAGAAGGAGGAGAAACGGGAGGGTTGGGCGGCGCGGTGGGTTTGGAAGGAGCGGCGATGGGGGACGTGGATCGAGGGAGGGGGAGAGGGGAG
>JANGFH010000726.1:0-21119 GCA_025758715.1 Glaciozyma martinii | reverse complement strand
CCCAAGACCTGCGTCGCTGACTGCCAGGCGAACGAGTTCGAGCTCAATGGAGCCTGCGTGTTGTGCGGTGCAAACGTCGCAACGTGCTCGGACAACACCACTCCCCTCACTTGGTGCATCCCTTCCACCTCCCCAGCCTCTTCTTCGCTGAGACTGATCTCGCTCCCTCTTCCGCAGCATCTCCGACTTCCTCCTCTCGACGAGCTCGCCCAAGACCTGCGTCGCCAGCTGCCAGGCGAACGAGTTCGCGCTCAATGGAGCCTGCATTGCGTGCGGTCCGAATGTCGATAGGTGCTTCGCGACAGGTCCTACTTCCTGGTACGTTCGATTAACGCGCTGCCCTCGCTCTTCGCTAACAAACACTCTCCAGCATCTCTCCTTTCGTCCTCTCTACCGACCCGTCTCCCTCCTGCGCCTCAAAGACCTGCAAGGTAGGCGAGTACGCCAATGATCGCGTTTGCCGTTCCTGCGGCCCCAATGTCGCAACCTGCAACCAAGCAGGAGCAACCTCCTGGTGCGTTACGTTCCCCCAGGTCGAACGCCTTCGCTGATCTGGCTCTCGCAGCACATCTCCTTGGTTCCTTCAGACTGGCTCGCCTCGCACCTGCGAAAGCCAGACCTGCCTCCCGGCTGAGTACGTCGAGCGCCGAGTTTGCATACCGTGCGGAACGAACGTCGCTAGCTGCTCGAGGTCGGCAGCAACTGCCTGGTACGTCGTCACTTGACAATTTCCGGGCTCGGTCGCTGATCCTGCCACTTTGCAGCACGGCTCCTTTCCTTTTGTCGACTGGCTTCTCGCCAAACTGCCTGAGCAAGTCCTGCAAGGTCGGGGAATACTCGAGCGGAGGCGTGTGTCGGCTCTGCGCTGGTCGAAACGTCGCCACTTGCACGAGCACTTCAGCCCTTTCGTGGTACGTTCCTCTCTCTGCCTCTCGCCAGGCTCGAGCTAACCCCACCCGCAGCGTTTTCCCGAACGTTCTCTCGATGGGAAGCCCCAGCAACTGCGAGTCGACCACCTGCAAGACCGCCCAATACGCAGCTCGAGGAATGTGCTTCCCTTGCGGAGCCAACGCCCTGTCGTGCACGACGAGGACGAACGCGACGTCCTGGTGCGCCCATTCTAACTCTACGTCTCGGAACCGTCGCTCATTTTTCCCCTCCGCAGCGTGGCGGGCTTCAAGGTCGTCTCGGGAGCCTGCGTGCCCAGGTAGCGCATCCTCACCTCTCCCTCTGGTTTTCGGATTTCAGTGCGCATTCCCTTCTCCTTTACGCAGAAGAATTGCTGATCTTCTCTGCAGACGTGTACACTTTCAGCGAGGTCGAAACCGTATCTTTTTATTTTGTAATGGGTGTCGGTCGCCTCGAGAACTCCTTCGCTCGCTAGCGAGGCTCCAAAGAGTTTGTTCCCCGCCGGGAACCTTATGAGAGTGACGAGAGCAGAGCTTTTTCATCTCCTCGACTCGTCCAGTGAGCAGCACACGTGAAGAGAGAGGAGAAGGGGCGGCGTCGGATCTATGGCAATTCCTGCGACGAAGATGTGCCCTAGCGAATCTCAGATCTCGCTGTTGCCTCAGCTCCTCCCCCTTCAAAATAAGATGCACGAAGCGTCGAGGAGGAGAACGTGCGCCAAGGCAGCCAGCCTCGAAGCCTGGGAGCTTTTTCCGCAAAGAGCAGAGGAGCGAGAGCGAGGACCTGATCCAGAGCAGAAGAGTTCTCCCGAGCAGAAATCCCAAACGACGTGTCCTCTCTCCGTCTCAGAAGTATATTCCAGAGACGTCCTCCTCCTCCACTCCCTCCGCCTTGCCTCCCCCAGCAGCCTTCGCCTTCATCCCTCCGCACACCCAATATCCCTCCCTGCTCTCCGGCCGACTGCTGCTAGGCTTCTCCCACCTTACGCTCGTAAAGTGCTTCTTGAGCGTCTCCTGGAACTCTGGAGAGAGGCTCGACTGAAGGCACTTCATCACGAGTTCCGGTCCCCTCTTCTTCTCCCTCGCTCCCGCCTTGCCCGCACTCGGTTGCCGCAAGTTGTCCAACGCAAACGCCAGCGCAGCCTCGCACAAGTCGATCGAATTCGCCGCGTCGCGCAGGACGTTCCCACTGACGTTGGCGAGCATGTCGCTCAAGACGAGGTCGACCTTGCCTCGCGATTTTGGCGACGTCTCAGCGAGCAAGGTGACGACTTGCGCTTGGACGAGGGGGTCGAGGAAGTTGCCCTGCACGAAATGCACGCCTTGGAGCAGCTCGACCTCCCGCTTGAGGGGTAGGAGGTCGACGGCCACGATCGTCCCTCCGCGCGTCTTGCCCCTCGTTCGCTCCTTCTCCAACTTGTCCCCCAGCTCCCTGTCCGCCGCCTGGGTCCACCCACCCGGCGCAGCGCCTAAATCTACGATCGTCATCCCCGCGCGGATGAGAGAGCCTCGAGAGCGCTGTTGCAGTTCGAGGAGCTTAAAGGCCGAGCGAGAGACGAAGGCGGAAGAGGTCGAGTCGCGGACGAAGGGATCTTGCTGTTGGCGGGCAAGCCAGATGGAGCTGGAGCCGGAGCGGGAGGAGGAGAGGCGCGTGTGGGGACGGGGGAGCCACGAGGAGGGAGAAGGTGTCGAGGTGAGAAGGCGGAGGGAGGGAGTTCGGGGGGCCACCACTGCAAGCAGGCTGTCAGCTGGGGCAGAAAAGGGTTCGAGAAGGGAGCTCTTACTGTTGTTCAGGCGCGAGCGGCGTGAGGTTCTGTAGGAGGAAGAGCAGCAGGCGCGCTCGCGACCACCTGGCGCCTCCCCAGCGAGTTCCCCAAGGTGTTGGCTCAACGCTTTCGATTCGACCACCTGCTGTACTTCCCCTTCCGTCCTGCTGAATGGAAGTTGGACAGCGCAACATCGCAGCTACCAAGCAAAGCCCGCAAAGACCCAGTCGAAAACCTCAACTCGCCGACCGACCTGCTCGCCCTGCCCTACCACGATCTCGGCAGCAAAGGATATAACAATACCGGCTGCATCGCCTTTTGAATTACACCACCCCTCACCCCAACAAATCCATCGAGTCCGACGCACTGAGCGCGACAACTGCAGCGAGAGGGAAGCAGACATCAGCACGACGCCCCAGCACGAAGGGAAAAGGGGGACGACGACGCACTCATCTCAGTCTCGAGGTACTTGGAGACGTTGACCTGATCGTTGAGTCCCTTCCTCCGACGAGTCTTGAGGATAAAGTCGCGAGCGAGGTGCTGAGCCGGTGCGGGCTCAAGAGGTCGGAGCTGGATCGTCTTGTCGAGGGGATCACCTGCCTCGTTCGCGCATCAGCTTCCAACCTCACTAAGCGAGCCCCGAGCAAGTAAAAGGAACGCACCAGGGCAGATGGACCAATGGTCAAAGGTCTGAAGGCAGAACGCCTGACCCTGGGTGTGGGTACGGAGGTCCGTCTCGAACCCGTTGGCGTCGACGACGGGGATGTAGGCCTGGACGGTGTAGAGCGGGGAACCAGGCTTGGGGATGTCCTTGGTGACGTGCCCTCGTCGACGTGCGAGCACCTCGTAGATGGCCGGAACGCAATCTTGCGGTGCCTGGACTTCGACGTAGTAGACGGGCTGTGCGGGGGAGGAGTCAGCGACGCAGCGAGGGTGAGAGGAGGAGAAGAACGCACTTCTTGTAGGCGAGGAGTAGCCATGAGGAAGGAAGAGTAGCAGACGCGGCGAGCAGTGGGGATGATCTGTCCTCCGCCGCGGTAGATGGGTTCTGTTGCGAGGTCGGCGCCGAGGAGGCGGAACTTGACGTTCCGTATGGCTGCGAGCGAGAGGGAGTCAGTCGGGGGCTCCTCCAACTCTGCGCGAAAGGAAGACGACTCACGCTCGTCGCAAAGAGGTCCTTCTCGGCAACCCCACTGGAAGCCCTGCTTGACCGACTCCTTGACGCTGTACAGCAGCTTCTTGTCCACCTGCTCGCGGCAAGAGAACTCATCAGCAACGACCTCGCACCGCCACAGCAAAGCGACAACGCACGTCCGAAGGAAGGGTATCGTCCATGAGGATGTTGGGTCCCTGTTCGTCGGGTCCGAACGCCCAGATGGATCTTGACGCGAGGAGATCCCACCCGTACTTTTGCTGAAAGTGTCCTCCAAGCTGCTTCGGCGGCATCCGAATCGTTACCTTGCCCGACTCGATGTCCTCCGCGATCCCCTTCTCGAGCGGCTCGGCAATCATCGTGAGCTTGTTCCTGCGCGCAAACGAAGCTGATCAGCACAGTCCTCGAAGGCGAGCGAGAGACGAAGAAACGCACTTCTTGTTGGGCGTATCGGCGTAGCACTTGAGCGCCGAAGTCTCGACGACCGTCTCGCAGAACTTGACGACGGGATCCGAGACCTTGATCTCAATCTCGGCAAACATCTTCCTGAGGTCATGCAGGACGCAATCGAGGTACAGCTCTCCGGTCCCAAGGAGAACGTGCTCCCCACTCTCCTCGACGCGAGTCTCGACGAGCGGGTACGTCTTGTTGACCTTCCGAAGTCCGTCGAGCATCTTGGGGAGTTCCGAAGGGTTCATAGGTTCGACGGCGACTTTGAGGACCGACTGGGTGAGCTGCTTGATGGGGCGAAGGATGTGGAGCTCGTCGGTGACGTCCGAACCGACGATAGTGGCCGTCTTGGTGATCGAGTGGTCGACGCCGCTGAGGAGAACAAAGTTTCCAGCAGGCATGCCGTCCGTCTCGATATCGTACCTGCTCTACCCGTCAGCTCCACCTCCTCGCACTCGGAAACTGGAACCGCACCTCGACTCGCTGATCAAGACCGCCCCAACAGTCTGCACGACCATATCCTCCTCGTCCTCGGGCGAGTACCCCTCTCCAAGCACCTTGACCTCCTGCCCTTTGACGACCGTTCCACTGAGGACCCTTCCGAAAGCGCGAAACTCGTTGGCGTCGGGAGTAGGGTACAGCTTGACGATCTGGATGACGAGAGGTCCCTTGGGGTCGCACTCGAGCATCGCCTGCGCGAGCTTCGTGTTGAGAGGACCAGTGTACGTGCTCTCGACCTGCACGCCCTCATCAGTCCTTGCCCCGACTCGAGAACCCAACCTAAAAAGCGCACCTTGTTCTTGGCTCCTTCGACAGGGTTGGGAACGTGATCGGCGAGCATGTCGACGAACCCCGTTGCGGGTCCAAAGAACTGGTTCAAAACGAGGCGAAGCAGAGGTCGGACGTCCATCTTGTACACGGCAGGCTTGAGGACGATCCCGAGCGACCCGAGCGTCTTCTTGAGCGTCTCCGTATCCTCGCCGAGGACCTACATCGCCCTCTCGTCAGTCCCGCTCGACCTCGAAACTGGGGAAGGGACAGACCTGCGAGTAGAGCTTGTAGAGCGGTTCGAGGACAAAGTGCTCGAAACCGCGCTTCGAGCGAGGGGAGCTCTGCTTGGAGAACTTGCGCGTCTCGGGGTTGAAGTAGATGTTGCCCCAGAGGCGAGCGGCAAACTGGTCGAGGTCCATTGGGCCTGACGAGAGAGCTTCATGAGCGAACGAACGCACACGGAGAGGGGGAAGGACGAACCGTAAGTGTCGGCGTACATCTTGGCGAACGACTTGAGGGTGAAGCACCAGCCCATCTGCGTCGAAGCAAAGGAGACGTTGCCCTTCTCGGGGGAGAGGCGAAGGCTGGGGTCGGGGTTGATCTCCCTGTTCGTGCAGAGGAGGGATCAGCTTCCGCCTCTCCAAGTTTCGAACGTGAACCCCAACGCACGAGATGACCGTATTGACTTCCTCGATCGTGTGCTTGAGCTTGATGTACGCGTCGCCAGGCGGTAGGCGAAGTTCCAGAATGAGCCGATCGACCTTGTTAACGACGAGCCTGCACCCATCATCAGCTCTCGGTCCCCAGCTCAAACCCGGTTCCAAACTCACACAATCGGGATCCCACTAGCGACCAAGTGCTGAATCGCCGTCGTCGTCGTCAACAGGACTCCCTCGACCGCATCCACCACCACGACCGCTCCGTCCGCCACTCGGATTCCAGCGACGACCTCGTCGATAAAGTTGATGTGACCGGGCGTGTCGATCAGGTTGACGAGGTAGGACTTGCCCTTGGTGGTGGGGAGGACGAGGGACATGGGGGTGGACTTGAGGGAGATGAGGCGGGATTGGGAGAGGGAGTGGGTGTCGGTGTACCGGAGCTGTTTACGACAGTCTATGAGCTTGCGGTGGCAAACGAAGCGAGCAGAAGTGAACGTACAGGCTTGTCGCAGTCGACGTCAATCTTGTGCGTCTCGTAAACGAGCATGTCGACCAGACTCGTCTTGCCGTGATGGAGGTGTCCAACGATCGCAACGTTGCGAACCATCTCGGGGTTCGCGGCAAGTCCCATCATGAACCTACGCACTCCCATCAGCTTCCCACCCTACTCCTCCGAAGCTCCAGCTACTCACTCGTCGTCGAATCGCTTCTCCGGTCCTCCACTCGCACCAACCCTGAACTTGCGAATCTTGATCGGCTCGACGATGGGCTGCGTGAGTGGCTGCGCATCCTCCTCCTGCACCATCGTCTCGACGCCAGGGCCGTAGAGAGTCGCGGCGGAAGGGTAGTAGGTCTTGTCGTCGTGAAGGATGATGGCGTTGGAAGAGGGTAGGTCTGTGAAGGTGAGCGGGGTTAACTCGTGTCGTCCCGAGACGCGGTATCCAAGCTGGTGGGGGACGGATGGGATGGAGAGACGGTGCCTGGTCCTCGAGCATACTGGAGGAGCCCAGCGAACCGTCTGTGCCCCGTCTACCCCTTCGTGCCACCATCGCAAGGTTCACAGTCCAAGAGGTTATTCACGTATCAAAAACTGGAGGCGAGCAATCACCGCAACAAGCACGCGGCGCTGCCCTCGCGGTCGGCAGAGTGGAGGTGCTGAGAGGCCCTGCTCCTCTGCTAACAACGCGCGCTCCCGTTCGGCCCCCTTCTACTCTACAAATCAAGCGGTCGAGAGCATCCTAGCACCCCATGGAGCAGTCGAGAGCCTTGCAAAGGCCAGCAGCCCGCCCCGTTGGCGCTGACTCCGCCAACGCGCCCTCTTCTTCCCTGCGCCCAAACTCCAGCACTGCGAGCACCTGCTCCACTGTAAAAGGGGAAGACCAGCACGTTGACTTCACATCTTTCGCGCCCTTCACCAGCTCAAAGCTGACGAGCACGCGAGAAGATCGAGAGCAACATCGCGTCGGCCTGCCTCCTCCCACTGTCCGACCGGATGCTCTGGCCTCGTAGAACGGGCGACTAGTCAAGTTTATGATCACACCACAGTCGGCGAGCTGCCGACGTCGTTCGCCCATTCGCTCGAGCAACATCCGTTCTGGCGAGTCTCCTCCCTCCGCTCCCCTCCAACGCCTCCTCCTCCCCGAGCACCACCGCCAAGCAAACCCAGCGCTACTCACCATCAACCTCCATCCCCTCCAACTCCTCGACCTCCTCAACCTCCTCGTCGTACGCTCTCAAAGGTCGCTCCTCGTGCTGTTGTTCCTCCTGCTCTTCCTCGTCTGAATCCGAGAGTGCTCCTCCGATCCAGTTGCCGAACTCGTCGTAGTCGTCCATACCGTGCTCGAAAGTATAGGGGAGAGGGGGTAGTGGGGGTTGGCAGCAAGGGGGAGTTGAGCAACTCGAGGTCGAAGTGAGAGAGATTTGCGACAGTTTCGTCTCGTTTTCGACCAACGAAACCCTCTTTCTCGAGTCTCTCCTCGTTTCTTTTCTGTTGGAAAGAGGGTCGGCAGGGTGTGGCGAGAGAGCTCTACGAGCTGGATCCAGTAAAAGTAGCGAGCGAGCGACCGAAAAAAGCGAGCTTTTGACGCGAGGAGCTGCCCTCCCCCGGAGTCCCACCAGCTGTCGCGTACCAGCTCCAGGCTGGCTCAGGCTACTTGCAGTCTCTAACCTGCGATCCGTCAGAAGAACTCGAAAGAATAGAGTCCCCATTCCCTCTTCCGGACTCTCCTGAACTCAAAAAATGGTCGACGACTTCGCTCAGTCGGCGCCTGCGTTCTCTTCCTCCTCCCCTTCAGCCCAGATCCAGCACAACCCAGCAGCACAGCTCTCCACCTGCACCTTCTCCTTTCATACAGCCAGCTCCAGCACCCCGACCCGTTCGCTCCCCACCTCAGCCCCAGCTCAATCCGCTCGCTCCTCCACCACCTCTCTCCTTTGCACCGCCCACGATGGACTCGACCGCCCTGCTCCAGCGCCTCCCCGAGGCATTCGCAACCTTCAGAGTACGTCCCCCCGTGCTCGTCCTCTCCCAGGCCGTACCGCCGACCTCGAGCTCGACGCGGGAAAGCCACGTCGCGCGGGTGGCTGGTCTTCCGTTGGTTTAGAGGGAGCTCGTGGGGCGAGGAGGCAAGGAGAACGAAAGCTGATCAAGCGCCTTCATAGCAGGAACGACTATCGCACCTCCGACCTGCGCAGGAGGTGAGTTTTGGTTTCCTCTTGGGCCGTTGAGCTGCGTGTACTGACGCGCTGCTCTCAGTTCTTTGACATGCAGGTGAGCAGCGTGCCGTTGTTTAGGGACGAGTAGGAGCTAATCTGGATCGCACGCAGCGCGTTTCGCGGCCTGCAGACCTCACTGTCGCGACGCAGAGGATCACGTACAACACGCGCTTCTACAGGTACGTCCCTTCCTCCGCTGCTGCCCTTCCCCCTCCCCCTCCGTAGCCCAAGCTGCTTCCGACGACGAGCCACCACCGCACCGCCAGCTGCACCACGCCCACTCCTAGGAACCCAGCTAACCCCTCGCGTGACAGTGGCAACTACATCGTGATCGTCCTCATCCTCGCCGTCTACTCCCTCCTCACCAACCCCCTCCTCCTAATCGCCATCGGCTTCCTCGTCGGCGTACGTCCCCTCCCCTCCCCCTCCCGCCCCACTCCACTAACCCACCCCGCAACGCAGGGATTCGCCGCCATCAACCGCTTCATCCCTGAACCCGTCGCGTTCGGAGATACCGTCGTGACCCAAAAGAGCCTCTACACAGCGCTCTTCGTCATCGGTCTTCCGATCCTCTGGTTCGCCGCTCCCATCTCCGTGCGTTCCCCTCTCGCTTCGCCTCACGAGGAAAGCTAATTGATCTTCTGTACGCGCACGCAGACGTTCTTCTGGCTCGTTGGATGCTCTTCTATCGTTGTTCTTGGTCATGCGGCGCTCATGGAGCCTGGCGTGGAGAGCGAGTATGGAAGCGTGCAGACCGTTTGAGGTGGAGCGAGTTTCGCGAGGGCGAGGGTTCACTCGGAGGGAGGAGGGAAGGAGGAGTCGGACATTTGGAGGGTGGGAGGGGTAATAGATGGGTTGGTTTGTGAAGCTGGAGCTGTTCGTTGGCTTCGTTGGCTTTGCGAAGACTTGACTGCTTCGCCTCGCTGCTCCACGACGTGCCGAGGAAAATCGTAGGAACGGCGTCTGCTTCTCCACTCCCTCATCTACGACTGCTCGTTCCTCTCCAGCGACCACCTTCGCAAGAGCCTGCACTCGAGCAAGACGCTCAGTCGACTCTCCTCCTCTCCCTCTGCTTCTCCCAGCTCCCTCAATTACGACGACAAACTCTACCACCCGCATAAACAACACCAAACCCCACTACCGTAAACACCCCTCTACGCATCCAACAAATTGCTGACCTGTTCCGCAAACTCCTGCGCGATCCCCCAAAAGTGTCCCAACCTCCTCAACAGCGACGCGAGCAAATGCAAACTCAAGCTCGACACCGGTCTCGCCTCCAAGAACGCCGTCCCCCCTCTCAAAATGAACCTCCTAGCCCCTTCCTCTCCCCCCTCCCCCCNNTCAACCCTCCTCCTCCTCCTCCCCGCACTCCCCGCCACCCACGGTCCATCCCCTCCCTTCCCACCGTCCCTCCCCCACCCCCCCCCCCCCCCCCCCTTCCTCTCCCCCCTCCCCCCGCTCCCCCTCTACTCCCGCATTCCCCACCGCCGTCCAATCCACCTCGCTCGCAATGTCGAACCTCGATTCCCCCGTCGGGACTCCACGAGTTCCCTCGAGGAAAGCGTGCGTGATGACAGCTGCGAGGTAGATGGCCGAAGGGAGGTGGAACGGTCCCGCACTCCTCCCGCACGCGCTTCAGCGAGAGAACGGATAGCAGCGGCGTGCAACATCGTTCTTCTACCCGCTGGTGTCGCGGCCCATTCCCGTCGTGGGGTAGGGGAGGAGGGGGAGAGGAGGGCAGGGACGTCGGTGAAGAGGGTGATGTTGATGGCGTGGTATCGGACGAGGAGGTCGTTGCGGTTCGAAGGTGGGAGGATGGTGGATTGTTGAATGACGGTGAGGAAGAGGGTGAGAGCCGATGCGAGGGCGGGGGAGGAGGGTACGCCGACGGTTTCGATCCCTCCTGCGCCTCGGAAGTCCGAGACGAGGGATTGGAGTCCCTCGATGATGACGTAGATGGAGAGGAGCGGGAAGGGGAACGAGAGGATGGCGGGATTGGGAGAGTGGGAGAAGAGGGTGGAGAAGACGTCACGGAAGACGGGAGGAGGGGGGAGGGAGGACTCGGCGCGTCGGATCGCTGCCCAGGCTTCGGCGGTGGGAGCGGCGAAGAGGATGAGGCTGCTGCACGGCCTGGTGGGGTTCGAGGTGTGGCGAGTGGAAGGAGGGAGGTGTCCGATCGAAGAAAGACGGCCGTCGAGAACGTAATGCCTGGTCCCAAGAGTCAGCGAGCGCTGCGACCAAAGCAGCGAGCGGAACGTACCCAAGAAGAGCGCGCAACTGGATCTCGCTAGCTACCCACCGTCGCCAGGCCAAGTTGAGCTCTTCGGGAGTTGCGGAAGGATCGAGAGGAGGAGTTGGGCTGCGATCATACTGCCCAGCGAGCGTCAGCGCAGAGCAACGTCGAGGAGAGGAGCAAGGCGCACCATCTTTGCCTCGTAACCCCAGCGAAAGCCGAGCGAGTGGAAAGTTCCTGGATGCAAGCGCGAGTCAGCATCGGACGGGAGAGGAAACAGGAGAGGAACGCACTGCTCGTAGCTCGCAGCAGCTGGTTGCTGGAGAGGGAAGCGTACGTCTGAGCGAAAAGAACGGTCAAGACGAGCTGCACTCCTCGAGTCTCGTCGTGAGGTCCTTGGTATTCGATGAGCTTGTCCCACTGACAAAGGTCGTCAGCATGCGCGCAAGAACCACCGAAAGAAGACTCACGGCGGCCGACACACCCTTGTGCGAGAGCAGCCACAGCGTCTCCCCCTTTGCTCGAGCCAGCTTGGATTCATGAAAGAGAGATCCCAAAGCAATTTGGTTGAGGAGGAGCGGAGGGATCGTTTCGCGAGGATCAAACGTGGGGCGGTGGAGGATCTAATGCGACTCGTCAGTTTGCTGTCGAGCTTCGCAGCGAGGCGACGCACCGGAAAGTACGGGGCAATGCGATCCCAGAACAGCTGGAGCGAGTCGTTGAGGAAGGCGGCACTGATCGATTGGGCTTTGGCATCGAACGAGGAGGACTGGAGGAGACCAAAGGTTTAGCGACGTTCAAAAAACCCGGAGAGAGGTCAAACTCACCGCATCCGTGATCAAGGAGTACGTCTCGCGAATGGCGTGGTTGCGATCAATCTCGGAGAGGGGAGAGTCGGCCAAGGGCGTCTCTCGAGGCCCAGGAGAAGCCGCTCTCGAAGCGATTCTCGAAGCGACCTGGGGAAGCGAGACGCTCCAGTCCGAATTCGGCATCGGGTTCGCCAAGTCGAGCATCCAGTGCTCTGCGAAGGGAAGGTCGCCATGGGTGAAGAGGTTGAGAAGGGCGTCCGGGTCGCTGGGCGAGAGTTGGTTGGTCGAGCCGTCCAGGAAGGAGGGGAAGGGCGTCCGGGCGTAGTTTGAGAAGAAGTCGGGCGACCACACGTCGCTCTCGAGCGAGCTGTCCTCCACCTCCATCCTCGCTTCGCTCTCCTGCAGCATTCCCGCCGCCTCGACAAAGAGGTTGATCGCCGAGTGTGCGGGATTCGAGGCGTGGTGGGGAGGAGGAGGTAGGTATTGGGCGTAGGGGTTGTCGGGAGTGAGTTGAGGTACGGCGATGTGGGGCGCGGCTAGGAGAGGGTATTCGTGAGGGAGCTGGGGGATGGGGACGTGGTGGGCTGGCGTCGGGACAGGGAGCTGCGGCTGCTGAGGAGAAGGTGACGGGGCTGCTCCTCCGCCGGCGTCTGAGCTCGTGTGGGTACGGACGTGGCGCAGGAGGGAGTCCTGGCGAGCAAAGAGCTTCTGGCAGATCGTGCTGCGCGCGCAAGGCAGGTCAGCTCCATCTTCGAGGGCGATGTTGACTCGGTGCTTGCCACGCGAAGGGTTGCTCCAGCGTGTGCGATCGTTGACAGGACCGCTCGTGCCTGACAGCATGCTCTCGTTTCTTGAAGACAGCGTCGCAGTATGAACAGGTCTTGATGCTCTTCGCGTTGGTGGCCCTCCTTCCCACCTTCACCTCGGGAGCCATGTGGGGTCGTCGAGATGTCGGGGAGGGTCGAGTCGTCCTAGGCGGGAAGCTGGGAGTTCACTGGGCCGTTGGCGACACCAGGAGGAGACTTGAAGGTAGGAAGGTAGGAGCGAGAGAGGAGGGGCCCATTGCACGTCGACAAGGTTTTTGGACCTGACCGCGGCCTCTCGTCTTTTTGTCGTGGGCGATGGGATGGCTCAGGCCTCAGATGCGGCGGATCTGTGGAGGAGAATCCCCGAAAGCGTTTGTCCAAATCAAGTCTGACGAACGAGGGAACGCAGCAGGAGCTGGAGAGAGGAGAGGTTTGCGTCCTCTTCTGCGTCCTCCGCGTGTGCCTCGACGGCTGCTCCCGCTTCACGAGAACGACAGAGTCTAAACTCGATCCCCTGTAATTCCCGAGACGACTAAACACCCCAATCTACTTCGCCGCCGCCGCCAGCTCCCGCTCGTACTGCGCAAGGAGAGCACGTCCGTAATCCGCACCGTTTGGCGCACGCATGCACATGTGCTTGTGGCACTTTGAAGGCGAGGTGTTGGTGAGGAAAACTGCGCCAAAGGAGTGGTCAGAATTGCGAGAACGACACGTTCGAAGCGAGGAACTCACTGCCGCAGTGGAAGTCGAGCTCGATGAACGCCACAGGCGAGCTGCATCTCGTCAGCGATCACGACCAACGCAGCACAAAATAGCGACTCACTGCAGTCGGAAATAGTAAGGATCGTTCGGCCCAAAACCGCCATACCAGCGCATCCACGTCTCGTCCAAATGCGCCTCAATCTGCGCCAACCGAGCCGCCAGAGGTCCATCGGGAAGCGCCTCGTTGAACGCTCCAAAGATCTTCATGATCGATGCCTTTTGCACGACCGAGAAGAGCTTGACTTGGACGCCTTGGTACGGGACGACGCGGTTGTCCTGCATCGCTCCGCCGACGTGCCTGCGAACCGTCAGAGAATCAGCACGAGAATCGAGGAGAGAAGAGGAGAGAACGCACCGCTCGTCGAAAGGGTTCCAGTCGGGCATTCCAGTCATCGAGCTGTAGACTTGCGCCTTTGCTTGAAGCTCGGGAGCGAGGCTGACCATGAGCGAAAGGCTCTCCTCCTCCTCGATCCGGAAGAGACGGAGTCCCTCGTGCGGTCCCTCGTCGATATGATCTGGCTCGGCAGCAAAGAAGGTCTGGCAAACACAAACACGGTTAGAGGAGTTGGGGACTCGAGTCGAAGCGGAAAAGGACGAACGGGAGAAATGACCATGCGCTTTCCGACGATGGTGACGGCGAGGCAGAGGTGGTGGCCGAAGAAGGTGAATCCCCATGGCTTGGTGAGAGAGGGCGTCTCGAAGATGCGGAAGTTGTACGAATGTTTGTTGAGAACAGCTGCGCCATTGACCTGTGGAGAAGGCGGGGTGAGACGCGCTTCGACCGGTGAGAAGGGAGAAACGCACAAGCTGACCGAGGAACTCGTTCGTCAAGCAGCAGCCGAGGATCTTGGAGTACCCCGCTTTGGAAGAGGAAGCGCGAAGGAGAGCGTGAACGAGATCCTGGACTGCGGGAGTCGTTTGGTCGAGACGAAGCCCTCCAGGGTTGATGTACAGCTCGGGGTTGGACCTGCGTACCTCCACCATTAGATTCTTGCTCTTCCCAGCCCATCTGAAGCCACCTACCACAGCCTGAACTCGTCACCAAGCAGACTCCCGCACTCGGTCTTCTCCTTCTCCTCCGCACTCAGTCCCGCAAGCAGCGCCTCAGCAGCCTCCACCATCGCCTCCACCGGTGCTCCCTCGTCCTCCGCGTAGTCGTACAGCCCCTCGACGACCTTGCCATCCGAAGTGAACCCGACGAACGCCGGGATGTTGTCGCGGTGGAGGCGATTGATCAGCCACCCAGGCTCGGGGATGGCACGACGGCTCTCACACCAGGAGAGAGCGGTGTGAGAGGAGATCCCGGCGATACGTGGGTGGTCGGGCTTGGGGATGAAGTCGCGGAAGGGCGTCGCCTTCCCCAGCGATTGCTGGTCGGCTTCAGCGAGGAATCCAGAGCTCTTGGGGACGTAGTCGGCAGAAGCGGTGACCATGGCGCGTGAAGGCTCGCTGGGAGAGTTGGAGAGAGTCCAAGAGAGGGATTGCCCGCTCAAGTTGGAGCGAAACAAGAGAGCGGGGCAGGCGCTCTCAACCCCTGTAATTTATTTCTTTCGAGGTGCTCACACCTTTTGCACGGAGGGAGCTGCAAGGGATTCAAAGCTGAAATCGTAGAGCAGTTTTGCTGGCGGGGGACAGCCCTTCAGCAGCTCAGGGTTCTTCAACCTCCGGTGGGGCAAGCGCACGACCGGAGGTTCCAGGCGAGCGGAGAGATCTCTCGCTCAGGTCACAGCAGCGACAGACGAGTAGCGTAGCAAAGCAGAGCAGAGCAGAGAGAGGTCAGCAGAGAGTGGAGAGCAGGTTCGGAGCAGACGAACCGCCCTCGACGTCTTCGACCGAACACCATGTTTGCAAGCACATCGACGAACTCCTCCCCAAGCCTCCCCCCTTCGCCGCCCCTAAAAGTCCAGCCACTCCTTAAAGTAGTGACAGTCCTTGGGGTTAACGGGTGCGACCCCAAACCCCACCGACCCCTGCACATCCCCCCACTTCTCGCTACTCGCGCCAATCGCCGCTCCCGCTCCTCCCAACATGCCCACTCCCATCAACCCATCGACCATGAACTTGGGTCGTCCAAGCGCCTCGGCTCCCCTCGTAGGGATCGCCCTCGAATGGTGCACTCCGGCTGGGCGAGGAGGTTCGGTGCAGAACGATTCGGAGGGGCATTTCCCGCACGGCATGTCGGTGTTGCCGATGCGGGGAAGGTAAGGCGGGATGAGGCGGTAGACGTAGTCGGCCCTCGAGGCGGTAGATTCGGCAGCGGTGGGACGACGACGAACCGTGCTTTCCTCGTCGTCGTCGGACGATTCGGCTCCAGAGGATTCGGACGTCGCAGAGAGCTCCTCGGCCTCGTCCGACGACTCCTCCTTCTTCGCTCGAGCGATGCGCTCCTTGCGACGCTTGGTGGCGACCTTGTCTCCCGCCGGAACGACCTTCTTGCGCTGCTTGGCCGCTTCGGCGTCCTCGTCGCTGTCGAAATCGTCGTCCTCCTCCTCGGCCTCGGATTCGTCGTCGTCGGAATCCTTCTTGGCGCGCATCTTCTTCTTGACCGGCTTGCCCTTCTTGGCCCCCTTCTTCCCCGTCTTCTTCTTCTTCTTCTTCGGCGACTCGTCCTCGCTGCTCTCCTCCCTCCTCCTCTTCTTCTTCTTCTTCCCCTCTCCTCCCTGCGCCCGACTCGCAACGTCCGAGATCATGAGCTTCTCGACCGTCCCGTCGTAGACCATCAAGTCGAGGAGCGATTCGACGTGTTCCTCGAGCAGGTCGACGGCGGCGACTTTGAGAGAGGAGATGTAGGCGGTGATGGCGGAGACGGTGGGGAGGAGAGGAGCTTGGGAGACGGGGTAGATCCTGCGCTTGCTGCCGCGATCTTTCGCGTCGGGGATGGACTGTGGAGAGGGGGGTTAGCTGGAGTTCGAGGGGATGAGGGGTGAGGCGGAAAGAGGGGAAGGAGTGCGTGAGCAAGCAGGGAAGAAACGCACGTTGTCGAGAAGGTAGCGACGCGCGCACTTCTTGAGCGTATCGACAAACTCGGTGTCGAGCTCGTTGTCGGTGAACCAGGGTCCTCCCGTCATCTCCACCGAGGGGGTGATGGCCGAAAGCATGTAGATCTTGCGCGTAGGGTTCTGCACTCGCCGAGACCATCAGCACGAGCTCGACCATCGGAAACGCAGACCCCGCCAAACGCACCTTGACAGACTTGACCGTCTTGACGACCTTGCGCGACTCGAGCGACTTGAGCGCCTTGGTAATGTTCTGCCTCGGCAATCCAGTCTTGGTGCTCAAGATCTTGGTCCAGATACCTGCGCGGGGAGGAAAGCAAACACAGCATCAGCTCCTCCCTCCCTCCCTCCAGCTCGCGTGCCTGCAGCCAACGCACCTCGGTTCCCAGAGTCCTTGATCTGATCAAACACAAGCTTCTCGTCACTCTCCATCGTACCCATCCTGTCCCACACCCTCGTCGTCAGCTCCTGCAGCTCGAGAACAAACAAAGGCGAGCAGCTCACGTCTTCGCCTCGTCCCTCCCCACAAACCGGAAGGAAACTTTCCCCTTTTGGTCCGTCAACATGTCCATGAGACTCTGCGAGGCCCACTTCCCATCAGCTCTCTTCCCTCCCTCTGGCAGAGGAGCACGTACCTTGCGAAGCAAAGAATTGATCGCGTCCATCGTAGTCGCCGTCGCCGTCACGCCCGCATTGGAGAGAAGATCCGCCTGGCCGATAGTCTGTTGGTTCGTCCCATCCCGTCAGCAGAGCTCTTCGGACGCGGAGGAAGGGGCAGGACTGACTCCGTTCGGAGCCTGCAGTCCACACTTGTACAGCTTGCTTTCGAGAGGATTGAGCTTGGCGGCAGCCTTGCTCCATGAGCCAGAGGCAACTGGAGGAGCCATTTGGGGCACGAGACGAGCTGGTCGAGTCGAGGGTGGGTCGTGGCGAGAGCAGAACTCGGCGAGCGCGACCTTTTCTCGTCCCTCCTGCAGTCAACGATGTCGACGCCAACGCTGAAGACGACTTCGTTCAGCTTGACTCTACCAGATCCATCCCTTCCCCCCTTCATCGTAACCCTAACCGTCCTCCGCGCCTCGCTCCTCCTCTTCATCGGCTCCTCAGCTCCCTTCCCCATCTCACGCGACTTTGCCGTCTCGATGCCCGTTCGTCTTCCAGTCTGCCCTCCGTACTCCGCTAACTCAATTCCCAGGGCACCGGCCGACCCTCGAGCACCTCCCTCTCCAGCACAACCACCAGCTCCCCCACCCTCTCCGCGAAGCTCTGTGCGTCCTTCCCTCCCTCTCGCGCCCCCTCACTAACAGTCAGGACGAAACGCAGCGAAGCGCTACAACCGCCAGATCTTTCTCTCCCTCGACCTCTCGGCGCTCGGGAACCAAGGCAGCAGTGCGGAGCGGAACCTCCTTGCGCTCGAGAAGGCGCTGTTGATGCAGCTCGATCCTATCGTCAAGGGGGCGGCTTAATGCGCATTGGGGACGGGATACAGGCTGCGAACAATGGAGGAGAACAGGTGCGTCGAGCAGTTGAGGGAAGGGAGTGGGAGCTGACGCGGTGCTGCAGCTCGAAAACGGACGACGCTGTGGAGCTCGTCGTGCGGTCGCCCGAATCAGTCGTGGAGGAGGAGCAGACCAGGGAGGAGTCAAGGGCATCTATCGAAGCCAGGCCGGCCATCTCCGCCTCGACACGACCTTGCGTACGGCGTGCAATTGGCAAGATGCTTCCTGACTGCCTCCAGCTTTGTGCGATCCCACTGCTCTTCTCGATTCCGATGGCGTGCAGCTCCTGCTCTCGAGATGTCGTTACGAGGCCGCGGAGCGAGTGCGCTAGTGCAAGTCGGAACAGTTCTTTCGCAACTCCGCCACGTCCTCATCCGTCCTTCTCATGCTCCTGAATCTACCAACTTGCATCAATAGCTGAACCGCCTCCCACCCCGATACGTGTCGCCTTCCAGCGCTTGTCCTTGATCGAACTTTTCCCCCGACTCGTTCTGTGCGACGAGCGACGAGTTGAGTTGGAGCTGCAATCCGGATAGGGTGTTGAAGTGTTGAAGTGGGGAGTGGAGGGGAGCGAAGGGGGAGGAGGTACTACTGGCGTCTGAGGAGCAAGGTGGGAGCTGTAAAGGAAGAAGGGGCGGGTTTCACAGATCGAAATGGGTCCCTACGCCTTTGAAAACCTCGGTAGCGAGCTTGAACTGCAGTGAGGGAGAGGGAGAGAGAGAGAGAGCGCGCAAGAGCTGAGCAGCGCGTCTCAATCAGAATCGACTGCTTGGTGCTGAAGGAAGGCCGTGCACAATTGGAAGACGGAGCAATTTCTTTGGAGCCCCGCTAGCGAGCGAGCGAGTCCTCCAGGCGACAGACACCCATTACAAAATAAAGAGATACAGTTTCGACCTCGATAAAAGTGTACACTTCTGCAGAGAGAGCAAGCAATTCTTCTGCGGAAAGGAGAGGAAGTACCCACTGTGATCCGAAACCAAAAGAGGAGGAGGAGATGGGTCGAGGGCGACTACGAGGGCGACTACCTGGGCACACAGGCTCCAGAGACGACCGTGAAGCCCGCCACGCTGCGAAGGACGAGAATGAGTGACGCTTCGAGAAGAGATATCACAATAACTCACCAGGAAGTTGCTCTTGTCCTTGTATCACAGGTCAACGCGTTGGCTCCGCAAGGGAAGCACATTCCTCGAGCTGCGTATTGGGCGGTCTTGCAGGTGGTCGACTCGCAGTTGCTGGGGCTTCCCGTCGAGAGAACGTTCGGGAAAACGCTGCGGGTGGGGTTAGCTCGAGCCTGGCGAGGGGAAGAGAGAGGAACGTACCACGAAAGGGCCGAAGTGCTCGTGCAAGTCGCGACATTCCGACCAGCGCACTGCCGACACGCGCCTCCGCTGGAGTATTCCCCGACCTTGCAGGACTTGCTCATGCAGTTTGGCGAGAAGCCAGTCGACAAAAGGAAAGGAGCCATGCTGCAAAGTGGCAGGATCAGCGACGGGGCCCGAAAATTGTCAAGTGGCGACGTACCAGGAAGTCGCTGCCGACCTCGTGCAGCTGGCGACGTTCGTTCCGCACGGGATGCAAACTCGGCGCTCGACGTACTCAGCCGGGAGGCAGGTCTGACTTTCGCAGGTGCGAGGCGAGCCAGTCTGAAGGAACCAAGGAGATGTGCTGCGAGAGCCAGATCAGCGAAGGCGTTCGACCTGGGGGAACGTAACGCACCAGAAGGTTGCTCCAGCGTCGGTGCAGGTGGCGACGTTGGGACCGCAGGAACGACAAACGCGATCGTTGGCGTACTCGCCTGATTTGCAGGTTGTCGTGGCGCAGGAGCGAGATGGGCCAGTAGAGAGAACGAAAGGAGCGGTGCTGTAGAGTGGTTGTTAGCGAAGAGCGAGGGCAGCGCGTCAATCGAACACACCAGGAGACAGCGCCTGTCACAAAGCACCTATTGACGTTCGGACCGCACGCAATGCAGGCTCCATTGAGCTCAAACTCTTTAGTCTTGCAGTCGGCGGCACAGGTCTTGGGCAAGTCTGTCGTGAGGAAGAAGGTGGTGACGCTGGGATAGAGAGAGAGAGTGCCAGAGAAGATCAGTTTTCAGCGAAGAAGAGGGTGGGGAGGCGGAAGCGACGCACCAGGTGAGGGGAGTCGCGTTGTCCGAGCACGTTGCGACGTTCGCACCGCAAGACACGCAGGCTCCATCAAGCTCGAACTCATTCGCCTGGCAGTCAGTGACGCAGGTCTTGGGCGAGCTCGTCGAGAGGAGGAAGTCGGAGATGCTGCGGAAGAGGGAGCGAGATCAGTGCTCAGCGAAGAAGAAGGTGGGGCGGCGGAAGCGACGCACCAAGTGAGGGGAGTGATGTTGTCCGAGCACGTTGCGACGTTCGCACCGCAAGACACGCAGGCTCCATCAAGCTCGAACTCGTTCGCCTGGCAGTCAGTGACGCAGGTCTTGGGTGAGGCCGTCGAGAGGAGGAAGTCGGTGTTGCTGCCAAAGGGGGGAGCGAGATCAGTTTTCAGCGAAGAAGAGGGTGGGGAGGCGGAAGAGACGCACCAAGTGAGGGGAGTAGTGCCGTCCGAGCACGTTGCGACGTTCGCACCGCACGACACGCAGCCCCCATTGAGCTCGAATTCGTTCGCCTGGCAGTCAGCGACGCAGGTCTTGGGAGAGTCGGTCGTGAGGAAGAAGTCGGCGTCGCTGCGACCGAAAGTGAAGTCAGCTTTGAGCGAGGAGAAGGGAGCGACGCAACGCACCAAGTGAGGGGAGTCGTGTTGTCCGAGCACGTTGCGACGTTCTCCTCAGTGCAGACCTGGCACGCTCCATCGAGAACGAACTCGTCTGTCTTGCAATCGGCAGCGCAGGTCTGGGGCGATTCGGTCGTGAGGAGGAAGTCGGGGATGCTGCGCAAGGGGAGCGAGGTCAGTTTTCAGCGAAGAAGAGGGTGGGAAGGTGGAAGCGACGCACCAGGTGAGGGGAGAGCACGTCGCGACGTTCTCACCGCAGGCGACGCAGACTCCATCGCCCTTGAGCTCGTTGGGCTTGCAGACGGCAGAGCAGGTCTTGGGAGAGTCGGTCGTGAGGAAGAAGTCGGCGTCGCTGCGACCGAAAGTGAAATCAGCTTTGAGCGAGGAGAAGGGAGCGACGCAACGCACCAAGTGAGGGGAGTGGTGCTGTCCGAGCACGTTGCGACGTTGATGCCGCAAGCAACACAGACTCCTCCGAGCTTGAGCTCATCCGTCTTGCAGTCAACAGCACAGGTCTTGGGGGAGTCCGTTGAAAGGAAGAAGTCGGCCTTGCTGCGTTGCAGAGCTGATCAGTAATCGATTGTCCCGGCTGGCTGCTGGTCGGTGGTCGGGTAAACGCACCAGCTGGTAGGAACGCCACCACTGCAGGTCGCCTCGTTGTCTGCGCAGCACGTGTTTTCTCCGTACAAACTTCCGGGACCTCCTGGACAGCTGCCTTCAGCGTCGAAGATCCCTGAGGCGCAGCAGAAGCAGGTCTCGGTGCGACAGACGTAGGCGGCCGTAGGGCTGGAAATCCGTGGGACGGTGGGGTTGTTGGGGTCCCTGTCGCACAGTTCAGCTCTCTTCGCAGAAG
>JANGFH010000724.1:0-23554 GCA_025758715.1 Glaciozyma martinii | reverse complement strand
ATTCCGCACCTCCACCTTCCATTCCCTCCACCTCTCCCTCCCAACCCTCCCTCATGCTTACACCCAGCCCTACCCCCTCGACGACGCCCTCTCCTGCCGTCGAACCACCCTCGCCAACTTCACCTTCTCCCCCACGAGCGGCCCAGACGTCAGCCACGAGTTCGCCGAGTCGATCAAGACGTTCTGCCACGAGCTTGGGATCCGAGGCAGTACGGAATCACCGAGGTGGTGAGAGGGGATTGACCCCCTGGCGCTGGTGGTTCCTCCTCGCGCCCTCCCGACGTCCGTGTCGCTGGCCAAGGTCGACGAGGTGTTGGAGTTTGTCAAGGGGAGGATGGAGGGGCTGCTTTTGTGGGATGATGCAGAGGGGGCGCATGAGATGCTGCTGCTGGCGCGGAGGGGCTCAAGATGCTCGCGTCGGCGTGGAGGGATTGATTGGAGCAAAGTGGCGAGACGGGTAGGGGGGAAGTGGAATTGAGCGAGTTGGAGGGTGACTTGCTGCCGCTCGGAAGCAGTGAGGGCTGCTCTTAGGAACGAGTGAGAGAGCTCGAGACTGTACAGTACTGGGGGTTGCGAAGGATGTGCGAAGGAGGTGCGAGAGGAGCTCGCAGAGGTCTTGTGAAGGAGGAATACTGCGCAGTGCGTGCTGGTTCGAAACGATTCGAACTGCCTGCTTGGTGGGAACAAGAGCTCTCGGTGGCAAGCTCGAGCGTTCGCCCAAGCCCCTCCTCATTTCAGCGAGAGTGCCAAATACGACGTAGCTCCGCTCACAAAGGGTGCAACTCTTTCCTGGACCCCAGCCAGCCTTCAGACTTGCGGACGAGCGTGAAGCCTTCCCAGAACAAGTTGACCTCGGCAGCGAGGGACGCGCCTCTGTCCACCTTCGCACGGGAGGCGCCTTCCTCCTTCCCTACATCTCCTCCTCCACCTCTGATCGCACGCACATTGGACAGACAGCCCCCACTCCCCGCGACACGAATCGAACGTCCAAGAAAGCTTCGAGAGCCCGCCGCCAACGAGCCCTCGCCCTCCTCCCCCTCGAGCAAGAGCTTCTCGCCGCCGACCTTCCTCATCTCCACCTCTCGCGAAAGCAAAAGACGTCCCCCTCCTTCTCTGCCAATCTCCCGCGATCCTCGCCAAAGCCTCACCGAGCCTCAAGCAGATGCTCTTTCGCGCGCACTCTCGACGAACGCTCTCGACACCAAATCTGCTGAACAAAGCCCATGTTCCAAACCAGTATAACACCCCCGCACTATCTAAAGGTCATCATCTTCGTCGTCACTGGGGAGACCCGCCTTCTTGCGCGCCATCCTCTCCTTCTTCTTCTTCCGGAGCTCCGACGACGTAGCGGCCTTGACCTTCTTCTTCTGAACAATCTTGTTGCCCATCCTATTCGCCCCAAACAACCTCGTCAGTCCCGCTCGGAACGAGGAGAAGGAGAGAAAGGGAACGCACGCGTCAAAGAGCTCCACCTCCTCGCCGTCGTCCTTGTCGATACGAGGTCCGGATCCCTGTCCCTCGACCCAGTTGTGTCCCGACGCCTCGAGGTACCCACCGTTCATGGCCCAGACCTCGGAGCAAATGGACTCGGAGAACTCGCGGTTGTGCGTCTGCGAGCGAGGGAGGGTCAGCGAGAGTTGGGGAAGGAAGGGAGAGGGACGAACGATGACGAGAACTCCTCCCTCGAACGACTTGAGCGCCTCGATAAGGGCAGCGAGAGACTCGCGATCGAGGTAGTTGGTAGGCTCGTCGAGAATGACGACCTGCGCGCGCAAAGTCAGCGACCGTTCCCCAAACGACGACAAAGAGGAGAGGAACGCACGTGAGGACGACGCCATGTAGCGGCGGCGAGGACGACCTTGACCTTCTGTCCTCCCGAAAGACCGCGCATCGTGTTGTGAGTGACAAACTCGGGCTCGAGACCAAAGTCGGCCATGTGGAGCTCAATCTCTCGTCGAACGAGAGGACGGAGGAGACCGGCCTTCTGCGCCTCGCGCGTGTCGACCTCCATGACCTAGGTAGAGGAGAGAACGAGGTCAGTAAAGGTTCGAAGAGGCGACGATGAGGGGGGGAGGAAAGGACGAGGGAGGAAACGGAGGGAACGCACCTTCTTCTCGAACCCACGCTTGATGAGGTCGTCCCTGGGCAACCAAATGTTCTCGGACGACGAAAGGCCCTTGAACGCGCACTCGTACTCGTAACTCTGCTTGAGCTTCTTGCGGTTGATGACGTCCTCGATCGTCCGCTTGACGCCCTCGACGACGACGGTCGAGCCGTCCTTCATCTTCTTCTCCTCCTCCTCCGAAAGCGTCCGGTTCGCCTTGGAGAGCTCCTCGAGATCCTCGCCCGTCTGGTAGCGCTGGAGCATGTACTCGAGAGGGGTGAGACCGAGGTGGTTATCGATGTGGTGGAAAGCTGCGACGACGCAAAACGAAAATCAGCTTCCCGCTCGACGAAACGACGACGAAGACCAGAAGAAGAGGGACGTACCGTGCTGAGCGACGTATCCAATGACCAAGTTGGGGTGCTTCCAGACTTCTCCACCCTGGTTCGCCTCGGTCTCTCCGACGAGAAGCTTGACGAGGGTACTCTTTCCGGATCCGTTGGGTCCGAGGACGGCGACACGGGACGAGAGGGAGACCTGAAGCGAGACGTCGTACAGCTGGGGCGTAGGGGCAGTGGGGTACTGGAACCCAACGTGACGCATCTTCATGAGCGACTTCTCCTTGGTCTTGACTCCGTCGAGGAGAGGGGGGTCGGGGAACTTGAAGAGGTAGTCGTCGGCGGGAGCGAGCTCGTAGTACGCCTTGGCCTCGGGGACGTGCTTGACGAACGCCTCGAGGTTTCCCGGGTATCGCTTGACCTTGAAGCGGTTAAGGTGAAGGATGTCGGTCGTGACGTTGTTGAGGAAGCCCGAGTCGTCTGCGGGCGAACACGTACGAGGTCAGCGCGCGTTCGGCAGTCAAAGAGAGGAAAGAACGCACGAGAGACGATGATGGACGTGCAAGTCGTGAGCGACTTGAGGTAGTTCTCGAGCCACGCGACGTTGAGGACATCGAGATGGTTGGTAGGCTCATCGAGGAGAAGGATATCGGCCTGCGCAAACAAAACCCATCAGCTCGCGTTCCCACCCACACAAACTCGCGCGAGGACTCACCTCGAAAAGGATGGCGCGAGCGAGCGCAAGCTTCATCTTCCATCCTCCCGAGAGGGATCCAATGGCGGCCTCCTGGCGCTCGGCAGTGAAGCCGACCGACTCGAGGACGTCGCGGCACTGAGCCTCGGTCTTGAGGATACGCTTGTCCTTGAGGACGAACGAGACGATCGTGTTCTCCGTCTCGTCTCCGTCGACGTCGTGCTCGACGTAGAACGTGCGAACCTCGTCGGGAGAGGGGAATCCCTCGACCTGTCCGTTGTCGATGGCGCGCTGTGCGAAACGTGGTCGTCAGCGAACCGGGCGCGAGCGAAGAAAAGAGAAAAAATGGACGCACCATGAGGGTCGACTTCCCGGATCCGTTGCGACCGCAAAGACCGTAACGGTGACCACGCTTGAGGCGAAGGGTCGCGGTGTTGAGGAGAATCTTGGCGCCGTAGGCGAGCGAGAACGTGCAGTTGCAAAGGTCCTCTCCCTCCTCCTCGTCCTCGAACACCTCGAGCGACTCTCCCTCCTCGATCGCCGACTTTTCGAGAATCTCGCGAACGACGCCCTGAGCCGAGTTGGCGCGGACGGCGTGGTCGAGCGTGAGGAGGACGTAGGGGATCAAAGTCGACTCCCACTCGGTGACCTCAAAGTTGCGCGCGTTGACGAGGTTGGCGGCGAGCGAGGCGATGTAGTCGACGAGGGGGGTCTTGACGTCGAGAGTCGTCTTGGGCTCGACGGCGCGGATGGCGACGAGGACGATGGGAGCCGAGAGGGCGGCGGTCTGGACCTTGGGAGGGGCGAGATCGGTTCCATCTCCGTCAGTCTTTCCGACTTCGCGGAGCGTCTTGATCGCCTTGACGACGACGCCACGGGCCTCGGGGTCGGCGACCGTGTTCTCGACCTTGATGAGGCCGGGAAGGAGCTTGGGGAGGAAGGGGCGAACGGTGAACTCGTTGTCGACGAGCTTGGCCATGTTGTCCTGCGGTGGGCGAATGAGGATCAGCTCTGTGCGCGCGGGAACGGAGAGAGAAGGAGAAACGCACGATGATGGTGGCGACCTTGCGAACGGTCGAGGTGAGCTTCTCGGTGAGTCCACGCTGGAGGAGGGGAGCCATGAGGGCAAGAGTGGGCGAGTCGACCTCGGAGACGAAAGTGGTGGCGGCGAGGAGCTGGATGGTGGTGGGGACCTCCTCGACGGGGTTGATGAGGGCCGAGATGAGGGCGGGGATGAACTTTTCGATATCCTTGTTCGAGACGAGGGCGCAAAGCTTGGTGAGGGAAGCGCGAGCGGCCTTCTTGACGTCCGACTTGGTGTCTGCGGGAGCAAAGGAGAGGGGTTAGTTGTCGTTCTGGGAGGAGGAGGAAGGACTGAAGGCACCCCAGATGGCATCGACCATGACGGGGATGATGTTGGGCATGAGGTTGGCGCACTGCTCGGGGGCGCTGATGACGAGCTGGTCGATGACGGCGAGAGCACCAGTCTTGACCTGCCACTTGCCGGCAGTCTTGATCTGCTCGAGGAGGATGGGGAGGAAGATGGGGGTGGCCCACGAGGTGGCGACCTGAACGACGGCCTTGACGGCCTCGAGAGCGGCGGTGCGAACCGAGACGACCTTGTCGGCGAACGTCTCCGAGACGATGATGAACATGAGCTTCTCAAAGAAGAAGGGCTCGACGGCGTTGCCGACTCCCTGCTCGACGAGGATGCTTAGGAGCTCACAAGCTCCCTCGCGGGCGACGGGGTTCTTCTTGTCGTTGAGTCCCTTCTCGATGGCAGCGGCGAGTCCGAGGCGCTCGAACGCGGCGAGTCCCTCGAGCTTGACGAGGTCGACGAGCGCGGTGGCGGCCTTTTCACGCTCGATGCGGGAAGGGGAGGAGAGGACGACGTGGATGTCGATGGGGGCGTCCGAGGCGCTGGGGACGGCGTGGCCCTCGGCGGCAATGTCGGTGGCGGAGACCTTGAGGGGCGTCGAAGCGGCGACGTTGGGAGTGAGAGGCATGGCTGGTGGCGGAGGAAGGAAGATGATGATTTTTCGAGTTGGGCGTCGAGTCGAGCGGGAGTGGCGAAGTTGAGAAGGAGAGGGGAGGGAAAGGGAAGAATGGTTAGCTGAGAGTTCCTGTACGCTCGTTCGAGTGGGCGTTCGTCCTAGAAGTGGAACTGGGACTGACTGTAAGGAGGAGAGGAAGAGGTCGCTAGTCTATTAAGAGTTTGGCGGAAACCGAGCTGAGCAAGCTGTTTTTGGAGGAGAGAGTCCCGGTCTAAAGGTGGGAGACGAAGAGTGTAGTGGACGAGTTGGGAGGAGTGGTTGGGGTTGGTTGCGATAACGCGGGGGGGGGCGGAAGGAGAGGAGAACGAGCTCTTCTGAAAAAATCAGTCGGCGGACGTCCTTCGAAATTGCAATTAATTGTTGACTTGACGAACAAGTGTCCAATTAGGTGGCTGCAATAGTTTGAAATCGGGAATCATCCTCGGCAGCGAGTGAGCGAACGCAGGCTTTGGACGATAAGGGCGCAAAGGGAGAACAATAAACTCTGCTCGAGACCCCTCAGCGAGGGTCGACCGAGCTGAATCCAGAAATCTTGCCCGCACGCATTCACCCCCAACGATCCAAACTCGATTCCATCCCCCCTCCCCCCCCCCCCCGATACCTCAAACCGCCACCGCGGCCCTCGCCTCCGCCGCCACCTCCTGCACGACCTCCCAAGCTCTCTCCACATGCTCGGCCTTGGTAAACGGACTCCCGACAACCAACCTCGTACAATAAACCCCTCCCACGATCGTAGGCGTCAAATGAATGTCCCTCCTCTCTCCAACCCTCCTAAAGAACTCGCGGTTGAGCGAATCCTCCTCCGTCCCTCCGGAAGCGACGAGGCGGAAAACGACGAGGGACCACCGGCGGGGGACAAAGAGGGTGAAGAGGGGGGAGGAGGAGATGAGGGTCGTTAGGTGGGTCGAGAGGGCGATGAGGGATCGGAGATGGGATTGGAAGCCTGAGATTCCGTAAGAACGGAGGACGAAGAAGAGCTTGAGAGAGCGGAAGCGTCGGCCGAGGGGGATTTGCCAGTTGCGGTAATCGACGACGGTCCCTGAGTCCGAGGGGTTAGTGAGGAGAAGCGGGTGTGGAGGAGGAGAGCGGACCTTGGTCGGATTCCTTGTTGCGGAGAAAGGGAGGCGTGAGATCCAGCGCCGCCGTCAGGAGCTTGCGATCGCGAATCCTGTCCCCAAATCCATCAGCGCAAGTTCCCCAGCGACAGCACGCGGGCAAACTCACCACAAGCAACTCGCGTCAAAGGTCACCAAGCCCGATTTGTGCAAGTTGGTGCAAAACGAGTGGACCTCGCCACTCGCGCAGATCCCCGCTACCGAATTGACGGCACTCGAACGAGCATTGATGGCGTCCAACTGGCATTCCTCGCGCAACTCTGGGCAAGCGAGAAAGACTCCTCCCCAGGCGGCGTCGACGTGGATGAAGAGTTCAGGGTAGTTGGCGGCTGCAAAGGGGCGTCAGCGAGCGAAGCACCGAGAGGAGAGACGAACGAACCGACTGCCGTAATCTCGGCGATATCATCGATAGCTCCCGTCGAAGTCGATCCAACCGTCGCCACTGCATCCTTCATCAGCCCCATCCCTCGCCGCCGAAACCGAACCGAACACACAAAGGATGAACGGAACCTTGCCCCTGGCCTTATCCTCCTCCAAAGCCTCCCTCAGCGTTTCCCCCCTGAGCGACCAATCATCCTCGGCTTTGGTATCAATCGCCCTAAACTCCAATCCGAGGATCAAAGCCGCCTTGGCTCCAAGCGAGTGCGTCTGCGTAGTTCCATACAGCACGAGCTTCTCCGCCGTCGTCCCAGGGAGGATCCGGAGCGCTCGTTCGCGAGCGGCGATGCAGACGGTGAGACAGGCTTCGGAAGCGGAGCCCTGTTGAATGGGGTTAGGTGGCGCAGGGAGGAGGGAGAAGGGACGCACCATGATGATTCCTCCGCCGGCGTTGGACTCGTTGTGGAACGATGCGTCGAGGCCTAGCATCTTGGCGACCCAGTCCATCATGACGACCTAGAATCGCGGGTTAGTGAGGCCGGGGAAGAGCAGAACGGAGAGAACGGACTTCGAGCTCGGTGCAAGCGGGAGAGCAGGCCCAGTTGAATCTGCGCTCGAGCCAGGTTAGACAGCTGGCCTGGGAACAGAGTGGAAGAGGCGAACCCGGGGTTGGAGACGGCGCCGGTGAGGATGTCGGCGAGGATGGATTCGTACGTCGTGTTGGCCGGAAAGTACGCAAAGAAAGCGGCTGGCTCGAGGCGTCAGTGCGGTCAAAAGTATTCCGAGCTTGCAAGAGCTCACGATGCTGCCAATGCGTGATTCTGCAGAGCTGGTTAGCCGACGTCGCGCCACGGGGCACGCGAAGCTCACCCTGGCATGATGACCCGCTCAAAGTCTGCCGAAATAGCGCTCCACTCTTCCCCTTCAACAGGAGCACTCTCTAGAGCAACGAATGATTCAGCATCTGCGTTCTGACGAGGATGAGGGACTCACTTGGGATCAGCTTCCCCACATCGCCCGGCTCGACCGACGAGATCACGTCCTGCTGCTCCAGCTGCTCAAAGTAGTCGCAGACTCTGCGCGCGCGAGGAGGGTTCAGCAAGGGCCTCTTTGACACACGCTCAGCGCTGCTCACCGGTCGATGGCGGCGTAGCCTGCCTTGCGGAACTGTTCGCGATCCATTAGCCGAGGGGTAAGAAGTGGGTGCAAGTGTCGCGGCTGAGGAGTCTATCGAGCAGGTTTAGAGGTGCCTGGTCTATAGTCTAGAAGCAGAGCAGGAGTCCAAGTGGAAGCGAGCGTGGGTCGAAGGGAGAGAGACGAACGCTGCGCCAGCTTCGCCTTGGTCGGGCTCCTCCCACCCCGCCCGGACGATGCCACCTCCTCAGTAAACCACGCCGCACCTCCAACTGATCCGCCGTGCGAATGGCGACCTCGAAGAAGCCACGGCGCGTCCTCCCATCCCTTCGAATCGCCCTCCTCTCGTCCCGCTCAAGACTGCGCTTCTGGATCCTCCTCATCCTCTCCCTCGCTTCGCTGAGCTATCTGGTCTTCCAGGCGGTTCGATGGAGTGCGGTTGGGGTGGAGAGCAGAGCGGGAGTGGGCAAGCGCGGCGTCAAGTATGATCGGGAGCGCGAGGAGGGAAGGATGGGGTTCCCGTCGCTGCCAGAGCTGGTGAACAGGGACAGGCTGTGGCCGCCTAATCTAGGTGAGTTTGCGCTGTCATGCTGGGGTGGGTGTGCGGATGACGGGGTGGGAAGCAGAGGGGAAGCTCACGCCAGGTGTGTCTGGCGAGGAGGACGCGCGCTGAGCGAGCGTCGCTGCTGCCAGTGCAAGAGAATGAAGGAGGAACTGCAGCAGTCCACCTAAATCCACTCGAGAAGCAGCGAGCTGACCGAATCCGTCGTCGCAGACAAGCCTCTGTGCACTCCCAAGATCTACGTGCGTACCCGTCGTCCGCCTCTCTCTCGCAGGCTCTCACGAATCGCTCGCGCAGGTCTACAAACTCCCTCCCCACCTCACCCTTCCCGCCTCGACCATCTCCCAGTGCCGCTGGTCGGCCTACTCCTCGGAACTCCTCCTCCATTCCCTCCTCTCGACCCCCTCCTCCTCGCCTCTCCAATCGACCTACGTGACCCAGGATCCCGCCCAAGCCGACCTCTTCTTCATCCCCCTCTTTCCTTCCTGCTACCTCTTCAACTGCTGGGTCAAAGCGGGCTGGAACAAGACGGAGCGATGCGGAGTCGACGAGGACTACATCCAGCCCGTCATGGCCTGGGTTCGCCAGCAGGGGTTCTGGGACAAGAACGCCGGAGCCGATCACATTATTGCCCACCCTATGGACTTTGCAGACGGGTACTACACGGAGACCTCGCGCGCGGCGATGAACTCGTCCATCTACCTCGTCACCGTTGGCGACCTCCGTCCTCCCCCCTTCTCGCAACACTACCGCCGCCACCGCGACATCGTCATCCCCTCCGCAACCCACCTCCTCAACTCGTACTTTCTCAACCCAATGGACTACCTCGACGCCCTCGGCCATCCGCTCGCCACTCTACGAGGGTCCGCCCTCCCCTCGCGCCAGAACCAGGCTGTCCCGACTCGGGTCGAGATCTTTGAGCCCAGCCCGAGCTACGAGACGGGCGTTTGGGGGAACCGACCCGATTTCGGAATCGGCAAGGTGCGCGAGAAGCTCAAAGGTCGACGAGGGACGACTGCCATCTTTCGCGGCGGGATCGGCCAACCGCACGACGGAGAAGGCTACGCCCTCGGAATCCGTTCGCTCTTTTTTCCCTCCCCTCCTTCCAACGACTCCTCCCCCTCTCACCCCGGCTTCTCCTCCCTCCCCAATTTCGACATTGCCGAATCCTCCTCGAACGAGGAGTACGCTCTCGCCCTCTCGCGCGCGAAATACGGCCTCGTCCCATCGGGGTACACGCTCGATACGACGAGGATATGGGAGTACCTCGCTTTCGGGGTCGTCCCGGTCTTCCTCGGCGCAGGACCGACAGCGGGGCAGGTCATGCCCTTTGCCGACGATTTCGACTACTCGAGTTTCTCCATCTCGGTCCCGAGGGAGAGGGCGCATGAACTTCCGAGGATATTGGACGAGGTCGGGGAGCGCGAGTACGAGAAGTTGAGGAGGGTGGTTTGGGAGACGGGGAGGTTGTTGGTGCTCGAGGGGAGCAGGGGGAATGTTTGGAAGTGGATCGTGAGGGATCTTTGTAGGATGAGGGGGATTGGGATGGGTGCGGGGAGCGATGTTTATTGGGAACAGAGTGTGATTTGATAGAGCGAGCTTGCGGAAGAACGGAGGAGAGAGGATCGTTCTCCAGCGCAGGCTTTGCGAAGCTCCTCGCTCGCACTCGTGTCGGTAGGTCAAAGTGCATTCTCTCGCTTGACCCATTCTACCATCTCCCTCAAGCTCCGCACCGTCTCTACCCCCTCAGGCCCTGCCCCCTCCCTTCGCAGTAAAAACGACCTTATGCCCGCTTTCCTCGGCGCCTCATAGTCCCTATCCCAGCTTCAGCTCCTTGCCTCCACGCCGAAAGAATCAAGAGGAGAACTCACGAAACCAGATCATCGCCCACAACCAGCACCTCGGCCGGCAGCACCTCCAAGCGCTCGAGCACGCGGCTCCAGAACAGCGGCGTCTCCTTCCCTGCTTCAATCTCCCACGTCGTCCATACATCCTCCTCCCTGATCCCTCCTACCACTCCAACCACCTCGAGATCCTTGAGAACCTTGACGATCCCGCGATCTGACCCCGAGACGATCCCAGGGAGGAGGTCGTGCGAGGGGAGGGCGTGCAGCTCTCGTAGAGCGGGGAGGACATCAGGGTGGAGTAGGTAGGCTTCGCGGGACCAGAATCGGTGGATGAGGATGTCGGAGAGGCGGGGCGCGAGAGGGAGGAGCTCTGTGGGTCGGAGGTCAGCGAGGGAGGGTGATACGAGAGGGACGCACGGGAGGGTGGGACGCCGGCGTGTAGAAACGTGTCGGTTATTACGCTGGACCACCAGAGTGTTGGATCGAGTGGGGGAGTCGAGAGCTTGCCGTAGAGAGGATGGAGAGTGTTCCAGTGCTTGAATGCTGCGTCTCGTCAGCCTGGGTTCAGTCCGATGGCACCGAACGAGCACGCACCAGCTGAGAAACCTGACTTGGCGCGCTTCTCGTCGACTTGGAGACCTAACGAGCGGGCAACGAGTGCCTGAACGCCGTTCAGCGCGAGACGAGCAGCCGAGCGCGGGAGGGCAAGCTCACGTACTGGGTTGGCACTGGGACACGCGGACTGAAGACGGTGCCAAAGGCGTCCAACAGAACCTTCCGAATCGTCATCGCCCGGCCAGGAACGCGAGCAAGAGGAACGGGAGCAGAGGTCGTGGGCGAGGGAAGACCAGCGACAAGTCCAAAAAACGACGAGCAGCTCCCTCTGCTTGCTCCCACTCCTTCGACCTACGGTACAGCCCAGGATGCCCCTCTACGAGCTCGTCTGCATCGCGTCCCACCACGCCCAATTCGTACGTCCAGTTTCCGCGCGCTCTCTTCGCAGCTAACGACCTCTCCGAACGCCAGGCCCCGATCCGCTCCCTCGCGACGACAACGACCTCCCTCATCCTCTCCAACGGTGGTGTCGTGCGCAGCTTGGACTACTGGGGGAACCGCCACTTGCCTCAAAAGATGAAGCGCGGAGACGGGAGCAGCTTGATGGGCGAGTGAGTCCCTCTTCTCCCTCCTTCCCTCGCGCCGCTCTGGAGAACGCAAGCTGATACGAAAGCGCAGCTACTGGACATTGCGTTTTGACGCCAACCCTCCGACCGTGGCAGCGCTAAACGACCGTCTTCGTCTCGACCCCCGAGTCCTCCGGTCCGTTCCTCCTTCCTCTCGCTCCTCTCCCCTCCTCCCGCTGACGTCCCAGTACAGATGGACGACGCTCAAGGTTGGATCGACTCTTGCGCAAGTGACGGCCCTGCCGGAGGATCCTAGCATCGAGTTCTCGAGGAGCGTGCCGGGAGCACCGGTGGAGAGGGAGGAGGAGGGGGCCTATCTCCCGGGACGGTACTGAGTGAGTTCCTCTCCGTGCGAGGGATGCGAAGGCGAATGGAGCTAACGAAGTTTGGCTTGCAGGAGGTGGAGGGTGTAATGATAGATGTTCAACCTGCAAGACGACTTGCGCAGAGTCGTGCTGGGACTGAGCTGCTCGTCGGAACTGCTCCTGTGCTGCGCGACTTAGGATCCTTCTGCTCACCTTGAACGGGGTATCTGTAAGCAGTACGATCGCGAGCAGTGTCCTCGGTTGAATCGGGTTGAGGCAGGAGGAAGAGGAGCAGTGCGACCAACGTGCAACGATTCCGCCTCTTGTCCTCCTGCCATCCCCTGACGGTCGGCGCCGCCTTCTCCAAGGACACGGGAAGAGCCACGCCAGCGGCTGGAGCGCGCTGGACAGCCCTGGCGACCGCGTTGGAATTTCTCAGTCTCATTGACCGCTCGAATGGCACTGCTTCGTCTCAGCGCCTCCTCGTCCTCAGCCCTCGCAGCACTCCAATTGCATTCACTGTCAGGCCTCGATATCTAGCTTGGACGGCGCGCCAGCGATCTGGTGGGACGTCCTGAGGAGGTGGAGGTGGAGGAGGGAGGAGGCTGAGTGCCGACGTGGGAGATGCTTCTCGACTGGCAGCAGTGGGCAGCTTGATTGATTCGCTAGTGGAGAACAGCTGTGGATTCTCGCAGAGGTTTACGGCAGGAGTTGCTCGCTGCGAAAGGGTCTGCGTTTTGGGACCGAGGAACACTCTGCTCGCAAGCCTGCTCCAGCTTCGACTCCATCGCTCCTCCTTCGCAGCTCGCGCACCGACTTGTCTGAGGTAAACAAATCCCCTTCTTCTCGACGTGGGCTGGCGGTGGAAGGGAACTCGCTGGCGGCCGTGAGCTCCGACTTGCCGCTCCGATCACCTCGCTCTCGGTTCCTGCGCAACCCCCACCGCTCCAAGCTCTCTCACTGCGTCCTCAAAGCCCTCACTTCTCCCGAGCGGCAGTAAAGCACCCTCCAAACCGCTCGATTCCAGCTCCTCCCTACCCGCATCGCCACTCTGACCCTCCACGCCGACGCCAGCAACTTGAGTCCCTCCGCAAACAGAGCATCACGATCACCTGCACTCCTCCCATCTACTGCAGCAACTTCAGCCCCTCCACCCTCCCCCGCACAAACTCCATCACCTCCTCGACTTTGGAGCCTTGCAAGCGACGCAACTACGCCCCTCGCAACCCGGCGCTTCCCGGGCGTCCCAAGTCCAGATCTGGCGGGGTTGAAGCAAAGCAAAAGTCGTACCTGCATTTTAGCTGGGAGAAAACTCGCCGACGAGCGTCAAGCCGTCCCAGAAAATGCAGACCTCGGCAGCGAGCGACGCGCTCCTGCCCACCTTCGCACGGTAGGCGCCTTCCTCCTTCTCCCCACCTCCGCCTCCGCCTCTGTGATTGCACGCACAGTAAAAAGCAAACCCGCATTCCTTGCGGGACGAACCAACCACCCAAGAAAACTTCGAGCCCGCCGCCAACGAGCCCTTGCCCTCCTCCCCCGCGAGCAAGAGCGTCTCGCCGAAGACTTTCCTCGTCTCCCGTCCTCTCGAGAGCAAAGGAAGTTCCCTCTTTCTTCCGTTGCGCGCTCCTTGCCAAAAAGGAGCGATCCAATTTGGAAGTGTGGTTCTTGAGAGGCGAAGTCCTTGACGATGGCGACGACCTTGGGTTGAGCGAAGGCGAGGAGGGAAAAGGACGAGGTCGAAGGTAGAGGTTAAGTTGTCGAGGGATGGGGAAGGATAACAAAGTCGATTAATGGATGGGGAGGAGGGAGAGAAGGAGGCAACGCGAATGGGAGGAGAGGAATTGGAGGAGTTGCTTGGTGCAGTGGCGACGACGGTTCTGAACCTAACAAAGGGAGCGTTCGTGGATGTCTGAGGTGTAGCACGTTCGTAAGAAAGGGCAGGAGGAGAACGAAAGATTTCCTCGAGGCGAGGAGCTGGGGAAGAGCGAGAAATTCAAGGTCTCTCCTCCCTAACCTCGCAGCGAGCAGCGGCCTTCGCACTCGCTTCCACCTGCTTGGCGTCCAAAGGACCAAGGAACCACCGTCCGATCATCCTGGCGTTTGTCCAAGTGTTGAGGAGGGGGAGAAGGTAGAGCGAGCCCCACCGCACGACTCCTCCCGTCCCAAGTCTCGCGGTTCTTCTCTCGCGTTTCGTTCTCCAAGCTCACGAAAAGAAGGACATCAAGAACAAGGTATGGATTGCTCAGCAAGCACGACCTCCCTCCTTCCCCTCCAGTCCAGCCCAAAAGAAAAATGCGGTGCGGGTGCGAGAAGAAAGAACCTGTCGAAGGGAGAGCAAGTCAGTGATCTTGTTCCAAAGCGCTCGAACGTTGAGGGGGGTGTTGATGAGGATCAGCACAGTTTCAAAAAAGTTCTGTCCGCAGACCGCGCCCGTGTGTTATAAACGACGACGAGACGCTACTCGGATTTCAACAAACGACCATCATGTCCTCCCCCCTCTCATCGCACGCACCAGAAGAAGGGTAGGAACTCACGAATAAGGAAGACAGTGCGAAATCCAACGAGCACTGTAGAGCGAGGAACCAATCAGCGACTGCTTTGGAACGCGCGTGAGGTTGTTTTGGGAGGAGGGATCAGGGAATCGAGGTTGTCCTCACGCAGTACGAAGCGTCGTAAACAACGTCGTGCCAGCACTCGGAGACAATAAATAATAAACGCATCACGTCCCAAGGTCGCTGGAGGGGGAACTTACGAGGAGGAGCTGCGGGGAGGGAGGTCAGCGAAGCGCGCGAGGACGGGGGAGAGGGACGTACCTGAGCTGGGCGAGGAGAAAGGAAGGAAGGGAGAGAGACCTGTGGACGTCAAAAGAGAGTTAGCGAGCGTCCTCGAGTCGAATGGGGTTGAGGGGAGGGGTTGCTGCGCATCAGAAATGATTGTGAATATTCTCCGCATCTCGTCCACCTTTTCAGTATGGACGTATTCGTCGGTTGAACAGAAATCTATATAAAGCACATCATGTGCGTTCGTCCCCACCCTCGAAAGCGAAAAGCGACACGAAAGGGAAGAGACGAACTCACGATTCACTCGACGACAAACTCCTCCTCTTCCGTCGGCGGCCTCGCAGTCGGCGTAATGACCCTCCCCGTACCCGTCGCCTCCCCAAGGTCTCCAAAGCTTCTCCGCCTCCCCAACATACTCTCAATCGTCGCCTTGACCTCGGTGATCCTCCCTCCCTCCACCTCCAACTCCCCCTTCTCCTTCGGTCCCGAAAGCGTGATCGCCGGCCGTTCCTCCGGTCCAGGATGAACAATCGTCGTCGTCTTCCCCTCCTCCTCCCCCTCGCTCTCCTCAACCTCGTCCACAGGACCAACGCTAAGGAACCTCAACGCCCTCTCGAGCTCTTCTCCCCACCCTCCTCCCTCGCCAGGATGCTCCGGTAGCGCATGGGCATTGGGAGCTTCCTCGAGCGTCTGCTCCCACCCTACTGGTGGACTTCCGGGGGGAGAGATGAGAAAATTTCTCGAGAGGGCGGGGACGGAGAGGAGGGTTTGGTCGAGAGGTGGTAGGGGGAGTTGGAGTTGAGGACCGAAGAAGGCTCGGAGGGGTTCGCTGCGTCGAAAGAAGTTGGGTTAGGAAGTGGGAGGAGGAGGAGAGAGCTGAGGAGGGGAGAAAAAGGCGGACCTCGTTTCGGGCGGAGAATAGTCCTCCCAGATGAAGCCGTCCATCTCTCTCCGGGCGGAAGTAGCGCTCGTAGGATCCTCGTAGACGACCAAGCAGCGCCCGAGGCCTTCGAGAGGAGTCCAGGAGACCATGGGACCGTACGAGCCGAAATGAGCTTCGAACAGCGGGAGGAGGGTCGGCGCGAAGAGGGAGGGAGGGAGGAGGAGGATGAGAGAATTGGTGGGGGTTATCGTGCGGCGGGGAGGGGAGGCGGACATGCTGGGTGAGAAGGAAGGGAGGAGGACGAGGTGGTCGTGTGCCGATTTCCTTGACGAGTTCGGCGGTCGTTCAAGTCGAGCGGACGGAAGGCGGCGTGTGGGTGGACTCGGGGTGCGGCGCCTGACCTGCAGGAGGAGGGTCGGAGGGAGCTGGGGGGAGCTAGATGGTGGGAGGAGAGAGAGGGACGAGGTCGCAGATCGTGGTCCCCTTCGGCTTCGGCTTCGAGCAGCGTTGACCGCTTCCAGGATCGACTTGAAGGGTGATTCGCTCTCGCTGGGCTGCTCTCGAGGGGTGGCTGGCGTACGGCAAAGCTCCGCCCAAGCGAAAGAGACAGGAACAGCTGATGAGAAGCAACGACTGATTCCAAGGCAACGACGGCAATCCTCCCTCCCAAACACCCCAGCACTGAGCTCCTCCTCCTTCCTGCAAACTCGGCGCCCATTCTTGTCGTCCAAATCCAGCGAAAGCACTAGAGAGGAAAGGAGAGAGTCAGCGACCATTCTTCTACTTCAAATCGTGTTGAACGAAACGCCGACGACCAGCTTTTGAGATCAGTATGTTGATTGCCTATCTGCAACGACGATCGCTCGCCTCTTAAGAACAGGTCTGTGTTGAATGCTAATTTCCTCCTTTCAAAGCTGGGCGTCGTTGTCGTTTGGGTGGAGAGCAGAGGCCGGGTAGGAGACTCACGAGTTGGACAGAGAAACCCGCCGGTTGGAACGAAGCTCAGGCCCAGGTGGTACGATGCTCGGCTGGGCTGGAGCAGCTTGCTGGACGTCCCCAAGGTCGAATTGTCGAGGCGGAGAGAGAAAAACTTTGCGGCGAAAACAAAGATGAAGGCGAGGTGGCGCGGCTTGAGGCGGAGTAGCTGAGGGAGTTCCTTGTGCTGAAGCTTCCCTGGCAAAGACTTTTGAGTTCCAAAGTCGAATCGAGTCGAGGTGATGGAAAAAGCAAGAGGGGCAGCCTGAGAACTTGGCCTGAGGGAGCCGCGAGGCTGGGCGGCGTGACAGATTCGGGACAAGTCTCTTCTGCGAAATGTTCGCTGCTCCCTTCGCTCCTCGTCGTCGAGGGAGCCAACCCACAGGAATTGATGCCATACTGAAGAAGAACGGATGAGCAGATGGCAGAGTTGACCTTGGTGGAGGGAGGGAAGAGGGCGCGACGCGCGTGCGGCGCGAAGAGGTTGTTCGACTTCTTCCTCTCGAGCGTACTGCGCCGACGGATTGGAAGCACCTCCAGCACCCCCAGAAACACAGCAAGAGCCAGCAAATACGTTGGGGCCAGCTGCTTGAAGCCGCAAGTTGTCCGTACAGAAGGCTTCGCTCCCTTCTCCTCGGATCCTGAGTAGCCTTCGAGAGGCACGCGACGTCGAGGCAGGAACAGCAAGACTCGGCGCGCACAGCCAAAAAGAGATTCGTATCAAAAAGAAGCTCGTATCCTGTCCCTCGCCACTCCGACCGCCCTCACGAAACCTCCTCCCCCCTCGCCCTCGCATGGATCTTCTTGTGCCTCGCCAACTGATCGCTCCGCGAGAACGCCTTCCCACACTCGTCGCACGGGTACCCCTTCTCGCCCTTGTGCGTCCTAACGTGCTTGGAGAGGTTGGACGATTCGGAGAAGGCCGAGGTGCAGCCGGGGTGAGGGCATAGGAAGGGTTTGGCGCCGGTATGGATGCCTGGGGTGGGGGTTAGCGAGAGCGGGGAGGGAGGGAGGAAGGAGACGCACGGGAGTGGATGGTGAGAGCCGAGGCGAGGGAGAAAGCCTTTTCGCAGCCTTCGTGAGTGCACTTGTAGGGACGTTCGTTCGTGTGGACGCGAATGTGCTGCGAAAGGCGTCAGCGTCACTCCTTCTCTCTCTCGCAGATTGCAAGGAACGTACCTGCGTAAGCGTCGTCGCCTCCGAGAAACTCTTGCCGCACGTCTCGCAAACAAACGGCCGATCCCCTGCGCTCGAGCCATCAGCTCCCCCGCTCCAACCGAACTCAAGGACGAAAAGAACGCACCCGTATGAGTCTGCAAATGCCTCATGACCTTCTGCCTCTGCGCAAACCCCTTATCCCCGCACCTCTCGCACCCATCCCACTCGCAAACATAACTCGCCTTGCCACTCCCCACATGGTCTGAACTGAGGTGACTCATCAACTCACTCGTGCTCCCAAATATGAGGGTGCATTCGCGCCAGAGGCAGGGGTGCGAGCCTGGGACGGAGGAGAGGGAGGGAGTGGTGGAGGGTGCGCGGGAGTGGACGCCGTACGGGTGCGAGGCGTGGCGGTGTCGGTGGGGATGGGCGTGCGGGTGAGGGTGGGAATGAGGGTGCAAGTGGGGGTGGGCGCTGGCGAGAGTCGACGAGGGGTGGGAGAGGAGGTGTGGGCTGTGGGAGGCGATCGAGGCCGTGATGGCGCTTGCGATGCCCGGTTCGAGCTTGGCGAGGTGGTCGTTGAGGAGGTGCTGGAGGAGGTTAGATGTCGCTTCCTGGATCTTGTCATCGACGGGTACGGCGACGGGTGCGGAGGCGGAGGCGGGGGTGGAGAAGGGGGTGGGTGCGGCTACGGCGACGGGGAGGGAAGGGACTGGAAGGGGAGTGGCCCACGCTGGCGTCTCGCACGAGTCCCAGAGGCACTTGGCTGGGTCGATGGGCGGAGGACCGTACATCGGCAACGTAGGAGCGACGGTGAAGGCGAGGTGGTCGCCGTTGACGTGGATGGCGAGAGCGTCCTTGGTCGCGAAAAAGAGGTTGCAGTCGGACCACTTGCAAGGGAAAGATATCGGGGGAGGAAGGAGGGAAGGGTGGAAGAGGTGCGGAGGAGGGACGGCGAAGATGGTCGAGGGGTTCGGTTCGAGGTGGTGCTGGTGAGCGTAGGGGTGGTGCGAAGGATCAAAAGTGTGGGTCTGCGAGATGTCGGGACCGCAGCAGCAGCAGTCGAGCTGGTCGCAGGGTCAGCGCAGGCTCTCAAAATAAACGGAAGAGAACGCACAATGTCCTGGAGAGCCTTCTCGTCCATGTTCTGAAGGAGCTTGCCAAAGCCTTGGTCCGGACTCGCATCCGCCGGCGTAGCGACGCTCGAGTTGGTCTCTGTAAGCTCCTCGTCCTTGGCCATCGAAAGCGCCGCCATCGCCGCCGTCCCGCTCCCACCAACGCCTCCCCCGACCTCCCAGCAATCCGGGCAATCCAACTCGATCCCCTTTGGCCCTCCTGCTCCCTGTCCGACCGGCCCAAAGCAGTCCTCCGTGCAGCACTCGTTGAACGAGTCGAACGGCGTGCGGACGGGGGAGAAGGGAGAATCCTTACAGCACCCGTCCCCCGCTCCCAACTCGACTCCAGCCTCGCACTGCTCGCACTCGCCATCCGCCGCCAGCATCTCGTCCCACCCCACGAACCCAGCCGAAGGGCACGCAGCCCCGCCTTGGCAAGTCTGCTCCGAGACGAGGCAGCTCGGTTCTTCGCAACAGAAGGCCAGGGGGTTTTGCATGCTTGGGAGGACGGAGGTCGAGGGGGCGGGACTGCCAAGGCAGCAGGGCGGGGGGAGGAGGCAGTCGTCGCAGTCGACGAGCATGCGGTCGGCGTCCTCTGCTGCACGCGGTAGGCGGGACGTAGGGCGGGGAGAGACGGGTTGGCGGAAAGGAGGGGATTTGGGAGGATGCGACGAGGTCGGGCAGTTGGAAAGGGTGTGCGCTGGAAAGTAAGGCCACGAGTCCATTCCGGCCTGCTTGCTCCTCTGCCTGGCGGCTTTGCTGGGCTGGATCTAGGAACGAAGGAACGAGGTGGAGAGACCGCTGTGGTCGCGAGAAGCTGGTCAATGTATGCGCGCTCGCTGCCCTTGCCAATCGCAAGTTCTTTTTCCTGCGCAGAGCACGGATTTCAGTCCAGCTGCTCCCAGCCCATCTCTGCAAAAGTCCACTCAATCACGCTCCCCTTCACCTTGCCTCCCTCCCCATAATCGCACAAGCTCGTCAGCTTGCCCTCCTCGCGATACAACCTCGACACCTGCGTAAACTCGTCCCTCCCAAGCTCAAAGATCTGCTCTCCGTCAGCCTCGTCCTTGCAATGAAGCGAAATGAACGCACCTCGAGATTCTTTGACATCCGCTCCGGGTTGACAGACTTGGGAACAACACTCCAGTTGCCTCGCTGAATCGCCCAACTGAGCACGACCTGGCTCGGAAGCTTCTTGTGTGCGTTGGCGATGGCGATGACCTGCGGTCATGGTTAAAATGACTGGACGGAAGCGAGGTAGAACGCACGGTAGGGTCTTTGAAGATGGGAGATTGGTATTGTCCGAGAGCTGCGAGGCGGGTTAGGTCGTGCGGAGGACAGTGAGGTTGGACGTACGGCAGTAGGCAGTCAGGTGAATTCTGTTGGCGGTGTAGTAGGAGTGAAGAGAGGTATTGGGGTGGTAAGGGTGAGCTTGAACCTGCGAGGGAGGTCAGAAGAGCGCGCGACGATGATGGAAAGGAACGCACCTGGTTCACAGCCGGGACAACCGTCGCAGTCTTGAGTAGGATCTCGAGGTTCTTGACTGAAAAGTTGGAGACGGCGATCGACTTGACCTGGCCTGTGGGAAGGAGTGAGCGGGGAGCGAGGAGCGAGGAGCGAGAATGACGGACCCCCGGGGAGGAGCTTCTCCATTGCGGCTCAGGTCTCGTTAAAGGTTGGGCTGGTGCCAAAAGGGACGGTTGCTCCTGTTGCAAGATCGGTAGCTTGAGGCCAGTGGATGAGGTAGCTGCGGCCCTGCGTCAGTCAAGGTTGCGAGGAATAAAGTGGAGGACGCACAGGTCAATGTAGCCGAGTCCGAGTGCCTTGAGAGACACCTCAAAAGCTCCGGCGACTCGATCAGCTCCATGATCAGTTCCTCTGGCGAGCAGTGGAGTCAGCGCGCGCGGACTTTGATGTGGAGGAGAGGGACGCACCCGAGCTTGATCGTGACAAAGATCTCGGAACGAGGGACAGAGCTCGCACGAATAGCCTTTCCTACCGCTTCCTCGTTGCAGTAGTACGAGGCAGTATCAAAGTGCCGGTAGCCAGCCTGCGAAGGGGAGCTGGTTAGTGATTGAAAGGGTCGATGGAGCTGGGGTGCAAGCAGGTGATGAGAGGAGTCCATTCATCCTACAGTGAGAGATTACGCTGTAACCTCCCAGCTAATGTGGAGCTCCGCGCGCAGTGGGATCGCGGTCAGGAGGGCGCGACACCTCGAGATCGGCGCATCAGCTCCCGCTCCCTCCACCTCCCTCCAAGCACGTTCCACCACTCCACCAGTCCCTCCTTGGCATTCAGACTCGAGCTCACCTTGAGCGCATCCGTCACCATCTTCTCCGTAGCCACGTTCTCCTCCTCCCCCGCCTGCTTCTCTATCCAGCATCCCAGGCCGACGAGGGGGATCTGAAGCCCGTTGTTGAGTGTGTGCGTCTTGTGAGGTGCTGCCATCATGTCCTGAAGGATCGTTTCGAGCGGTTCTACGCGTGTTTGCGTGTTGTTGGAGTTGGAGGAGCTGGAAGCGACTTGCGTGGCGTCTTTGGCCCGACGCGCATACACTCTCTCGCTACCAACACCACTTCTCGACGCGCCGGAGCTTTCCTTGCGGCAGACTCGTGGGAAGTTTAGTATCGGGAGAGAACAGGCAAGCAGCGAAGGAAAAAGCACCGGAGAACGGCAGCGAGGGTCCACCAGATTTCGCAAGGCAGCGACTCGGAGCTCCGCAGAGTTCTTTCTCCACAGTTTGCTTTGCTGCTGTAGTAGTGCTTGTTACTATGTTTGGAAGGCAGGAATGAGAAGTGAGGATGCTCCAGTGCGTCGTGTTTTTTTGAGATTGCCGGTCTGTGGGGGACCTCCCTGGTCAACAATGACTCGGTGGGCACGGTCGATGTGTGCCTTTGGAATTCAAGCGAGGTGAGCAAGCAGAAGCAGGGATGGAAAATAATTGCGGGATTTGGCGAGATCACGCAAGGGAGTGAGTCTGGTCAAGTTAAGTTTTCTTTCCAGGTTCGCTCTAGTGCCGTTCCTGATCTCAATCAGATTCTGTTTTAATCATCGCAAGGCAGGATTGAGTGGGGAGAGTGCAGGCAAAGAGCGAGAGAGAAGCGAGGTTGATTGAATCGGTCCCCCTTCCTCCCTAGCAGGAGTCCCAGATCTTCCTCCATCAAACAATGCTCGGTTAGCACAGCCGGTAGCGCACCTATCTAAGAACGAACGTTGGGACTTAATTGGGATGCAATGAGGGCGGGAGAAGAGGTTCCAGCAGGAATGGAGGAATCTCGCAGCGGAGTGTGACGGGTCAAGTTCTGCTCCCAGGCTTGCTCTAGTGGTGTTCCTGGTCACAAGCAGATCCTTTTATATTTCCCCCAAGGAAGGATTGAGTGCGGAGAGCGCAGTTGAAGATCGAGAGGAAGCCGAGTGTTAGGCGCGGCAGCTCCTCAGCCGCACCCAACACTCGGATCAACGTCTCATCGTCGCTACCACTCCTCCATACACCTCAACGTTCTCTCAGCTCCCCCAGACCGCCTTCCCTTCCTTCGATCTCAACTTCGCACGGAACTCCGGAACCTGCCCCTATCCGCTCTTCCTCGCCTCTTTGATCTCCTCATCACCAATTTGTCTTCCCTTCGCTCAAGACGTTCAGCACCAGCTCCCCAACAGCCAGGCATGGCTATGTTGTCGCTGCTCCGCTTCCAGCAAGCACCGTCGCTACCAGCAACACCGTCATCGCACCCTCGCAGAACCTTCGCGCTCGTGACTGGGGCCACACCCTCTCGCAACCAGCACTTCAGCTCTCCACCCTCACAACCGATCAATCGTGTGGTTTCGCTTTCCGCAGGCACCGAGCCAAGCTCGCAGCCTTTTTCGTTTCGCCTTGGCCACCACCTTCCAGTACAGGCTCGATCGTCAGCAAAGGCCTTCTCCAACTTCTCCAATTCAGCAACGACCTCCTCTCCCCTTTCCTTTCGAATTGCAAGCTTAACAGCTTGCTCACTACACCTCCTTTGGACTCCATCCAACTCCACAACCTCTCCTCGACTTCTCCTCTCTCTCCTCGCCTTGCGGGCACCAGGATTGCACCGGCGAGTCCTCGCCACTCGCAAGTTGGCGAACAGTGCACTCAGTGTTTGGGGGAACGCCGAGCATCAACTCCCGCATTGAGGACGGACTTGGATTAGGAGTGAGGAGGAGGAACGCGCGGCGAATGGGTACTTTGGACTTGCGTAGGTTCCCCTTTTTCCCTCAGCCCCTTCATTCTCTTTTCTGGTTCCCCATCTCTCTCAATAAATCTCTCCCCTCCCTTTGATTGAATTGAATGCCATTCAAGCTTTAGACTGACTCTCGAAATAGTTCATATAACAGAACACGTGGTGGCTCAAAACCGCTGTCGTGAGTATCTCTACCTCTCGTGTTTGTGCTCTCTAGCGGAGGTGTTTGGGAATCCGTGAGGCGTTGGGATTGGGCCAGCGAACGGACATCGGGCTCCGATACTGCGAATCGAGTTCTCCTTCACCGAAAGCCGATCTCGTGAGCAGTTGGTTGTTAAGGCAACTACGCCTAGCTAAACCGCAGAGTCGAGGGCTACAGAGTTCCCCACTTGATTCATCGAGGACTTCTCTGCGCTCCGACCCTCGGCCACGCACACGCCAGCCGCCTAACACCAAGGCTGATATATTCAGTTCAGCCTGCTCGCGCTCACCAATCTTGAATCTACCTCCATCAAACAATGTTTGGCGGAAAGGAGGGGATTTGGGAGGATGAGACGAAGTCGGGCAATTGGCAAGGGTGCTGTATGATGCCCCAGTCCTGTATAAGGTGTCACCACGGCTTGCACCCAAGACTTGAGCTGAACTGGGTTGCTCAGAAGCCAGGACTGGGTTGATCAGAAGCGTTTTGAGTCGTCCGCGGTGCTGAATTACCATGCGGAACATTGC
>JANGFH010000721.1:0-20206 GCA_025758715.1 Glaciozyma martinii | reverse complement strand
GGAGGAGGAGGAGGAAGAGCCGGAGGAACCAGTGGTCGAGGAGAGCGTTGCCGGGTCGGTGGATGAGGTCGGTGGTGGCGAAGAGATGGAGGAGGAGGAGGGGGTCCTACTTTCCAAGGCGGGGCTGGAGGAGGAGGAGGGGGTCCTAATTTCCAAGGCGGGGCTGGAGGAGGAGGTCGCGCCGGAGGAAGAGGAGGTCGAGCGGGAGGAGGAACCACTCGTCGAGGAGAGCGTTGCTGGATCGCTGGATGAGGTCGTTGCGGAGGAGGACGACACTACGGCTGGCTTGGCGAACGTTGACGAGCAACCTCTCGGCGCGGACTCCGAGGTCGGAGTCGAGAAAAGCACGATTGAGCACGATCGAGCTGTCGAACCGCTGGAGCCGCCGCAGGACGACGAGGAGACCGCCGCTACTCTTCCTCTGGACGACCACGACGACGCGGAGCCCGAACCGACTCAGTCCAAGCCCGTCGAGCAGACCGCCTTCCTCCCTCCTGACGACAACAAGCCAGTCGAGCTCGTCGAGCCCGAGGAGCCCACCGCGAACGACGAACCGGACGCCGCTGTCGAGTCGGTCCTCGAGGAGGCAAGCGAGGTCGAGGAGGAGCGCATCGCGCTGTCGAAGCTCGCGGAAGCGGCCGTTGACGAGGAGGTTCCCGATATCGAAGTCGTTACGACGCCCGCTGCCGACGACGAGGTCGAGGAGCCGGCGAGCGGACGCGACGCTCTGGCTCGAACGCCCGAGATTGTCGAGCTTGCGCAGGACGACGTCGAGGATTTGATCGGGGAGTCTCTCGTACACGGTGTCGTCGAGGAGGATATCGACGAGGTCGTGGAGCAGGTCGACGAGGAGGTCGTTGGGCAGCCGATGCTGGGAAAAGAGGGCGACGAGGTGCTCGACTGGGCTATCGATGTCGCTGAAGATCCCGTCGTCGTTACCGAGGACGCAGCAGCAGCAGCAACCGTCGAGGGATCGGTCGTCGCCAGGCTCGAGGACGAGCATGGCCCTCAGGTCGCCGTCGAGGGTTCGCCCGTCCCGTCCTCGTCAAAGAGCCGCTCCGAACCCAAGGCCTCCCACAAGCGGAACCGCTCGTTCTACGTCGAGTGCGTTTGTCTTTCCTTCTCTGCGGCTCCAAAGCTAATTGGGAGTCCTCCAGGATCCTCGTTCCGCCTGCCTCGCGCAGAGCATCCACCTCCCGATCGCCAGCGAAGCGTGGTTCCTCCGAAGCGGCCAACGCGGAGCCAGCCTCTTCCTCGACCTTCAAAAGAGCGCACACGCTCCCAAACGACTCGGACGACGAGATGGAGAGCGAGTTGACCGCTCGACGAGCTCCTCGCCTCCCGTCCCGAGTGAACAAGCGGACCCGAAGGACGGTTCCCGACGACGAAGACGAGTCCCCGAACCAACCCACCGCGTCCACATCATCGTTCGTCCGCCCGCTCCACAAGTCCACCACCCCACCTGTCCCCTCGACCTCCGCATCCTCTCTCCCCTCCGCCAACTCGCGCAAGGCGCGACCGCCTGTCCTTCATCCCCAGTCTGACGAGGATGAGGACGAGGACGAGGACTCGGTGGTCGCCCCCGCCAGGTCTTCCCCCGCTCGTCCAAAGGGCAAGGGGAAAGCCGCTCTCGAGCCCGAGCCAGAAGCAGCGGACGTCGAGGCCGAATCCGAGGTCGAGGAGGTCGAGGTCGAGGAGGAAGTCGAGGAGGATGAAGTCGAGCTCGAGGTAGACGAATCGGAACGCTCCGTCCGCGCGAGCGAGGAGGCATTCACACCTCCCTCTCCTCCACCTCGCACCTCTCGCAAGCGCGCAGCGCCAATCCCTCGCTCCGCTCCTTCCCGTCGACTCTCCCGCGCCACCACGACCACTTCCGCAACCCCCACCACCGCCTCGGCCTCTTTCGTCTCTCGTCGCGATCGTCGTTTGTCATCTGCGGTCGCGAGTTCTCCGGCGGTCGAAACGAGGGCGAGGTCGTCGAGGGAGAGGAAGACGACGGGGAACTGGTGGGATATCAAGACGGCTCTTTCGTCCTTGGCGTCAGGGAAGAAGAGGACGGCGGTGGTGGAGGAGGAGCCCGAGGAGGAGGAGGAGGAGGAGGAGGCGCCTGAGGAGGAGGAGGCCGAGGAGGTCGAGGAGGAGGAGGAAGAGGCGGCCGACGATTCGGATGATTCGGAGACCATCCCCAGCTCCAAGGCCAAGAAGCGACGTCTCGATCCAGACGCCCAATCGACGCCAGTCGCTAGGAAGCCGCGCGTTCGTCGAGCGGGACCCGCCTCGCTGCCAAAGGGGAGGAAGCTGCCCGGTTGGGCCAAGGACGAGACGTGGGAAGATCTCTCGGAGGTAGCTTGAGGATAGCCGTTTCGCAATAACAGAAATCTAGCTTGTACAACGTCGACCCCGCTACTTCTTGACGACGTACGCCTCCCATCCTTCGTCCTCCAATCGCGCGACCTTGGCCATAACTTCGTCCTCGAGGTTGGTCGAGTACTGCTCGAGCTCCGTGCGGAGACGAGGGAGTTGAGCCGCGAGGATGCGCACGGCGAGGAGGGCAGCGTTGGTAGAGTTGTTGATCGCGACGGTGGCGACAGGGATCCCGCGCTGCAAGAACCAAGCGTCAGTACTTGTCGCAAGAGAGAGAGCGCGCGAGAACGCACAGGCATCTGCACGATCGAGTAGAGCGAATCGACCCCATCCAACGAGCTCCCCCTCACTGGAACTCCAATAACGGGCAACGTCGTCTCGCTCGCCACCATTCCAGGCAAATGCGCCGCTCCTCCCGCTCCAGCAATAACGCACCGCACTCCCCTTCCCGCCGCCGCTCGCGCGAATTCGACCATCCGTCCCGGAGTCCTGTGCGCCGAGACGATGCTCAATTCGTACGGGATGCCAAAGGAGGAGAGGATCGTAGTGGCGGGGAGCATGACGAGGAGGTCCGAGTCGGATCCCATGATGATGGAGATGAGGGGGTTGGGAGAGGAGAAAGGACCGTTCGGGGTGGTACGGCGGGAAGAGTGGGGGAGGGGGGAACGGAGGGTAGGGGAGGGAGGAGCGTCGCGGTACATCGGGGGAAGCGCCTCGACCAATTCGGCGATCTTGGTACGAACTTCCTCGTCCGAAGTGCCGAGGACGGTGATGTGTCCCATCTTGCGGCCCTTGCGGCAGCCACTCTTGCCGTAGAGGTGAACGGCGGCGCCCATTGAGATGGCCTTTTGTACGACGCCGTCCGAGAGGAGGAAGTCGTCCGCCGTTGACGAGGTCGCGCCGAGGAGGTTGAGCATTCCGGCCGAGGCAGGAGTGAAGGTGATGGGAGGGAGGGGGATCGAGAGGATCGCAAAGAGGTGGGAGGTGTATTGGGAGAGATTGCAGGCTTCGATGGTGTAGTGGCCCGAGTTGTGAGGACGGGGGGCGACCTCGTTGAGGAGGAGCGAGCCTGCGCACACGAAGTAAGTTATGCTTGCTTTGATCGCCAGGAGCAAGAAGGAACGCACCATCTGCCATCAAGAACATCTCGACTCCAAAAACTCCAACCGCACCCTGTCCAAGCGCATCAATCGCCTTCTCGGCGTCCTCCCTCGCTCGCTCGTTGACGTCCTTGCCCGCAACGATCCCGAATCCCTTCTGCTCCCTTCCAACGCCCGCCGCAGCTCCACTCGGGGGCCGCAGAGGCGCGTAGACGATGTGGCAGACCGACTCGCGGTGAATCGTCTCGACGGCGGGGTACGTCCTCGTCTCCCCCTTGGCTCCGCGCACGACCATCACTGCGACCTCCTTGACGAACGGCGCAAACTTCTCGGCGTACAGGCGCTCGGTGAGGGGCTTGCCGGTCTCGAGCGACGCAGTGGGGATGAGCGCCTCGAGAGCCGCCTGCACGCCCTCGGGCGACTTGAGGACAAAGTTGCCCTTGCCGTCGTACGCCAGGTGCCTCGACTTGAGCATGAGAGGGTAGCCAAACTTGCTGCCCGCGTCGAGGATCGAGTCCTTGAGGACTAGTCGCGCGTCGTCTCCGATGGTCGAGGTGGCGCTGGCGGTGATGGGGAGGAAGGGGGCGACGGGGATTCCACGAGCGGCGAGATAGGCCTTTTGGGCGTACTTGTCCTGGATGATACGGATGACGGAGGGCGCGGGGTAGACCTTGATGCCCTTCCCTGAGCGTCCTCCCGTCGTCGCGAATTCGTTTGCGACCGTCTCGAGCGCGGCGACGTCGACGTGCTCAATCTCAATCGTGAGGATGTCGACCTGTTGCGCGAGTTGGCGGATGTGGGCTTCCGAGGTGAAGGGGCCGTCGAGGTGGGAGAGAGGAGTGGACGAGGCGGAGAGGGGAAGGAGGGCGGGGGAGGAGACCTGCTTGGCGGGAGCGGTGACTTCGGGGTCGAGGACGATGATGGGGATGGATAGAGGGGATGCTGCTTGAAGGAGCATGCGACCTAGCTGGCCGCCGCCTGTTGGGAGAGAGGGAAGGGTTAGCTCGAAGAGGCGGCGGTTGGATGGAGGGCAGCCATTGCTCCTCCTCCCTCCTCGCCTGCTTACCTAGAACACCGATAACTTGATCGTCCATTCCTTTCTAGTTCGTGAGTTGTGGTTGAGACCAACCCTCAGCTCTTGGTTTTTCGCGGCTCGAAACAACCGTGAGAAAATGAGATCGGAGCGCCAGTCGACAGAGAAGGATGGGGAGGAACGCTTGCCTCTGCTGTTACTGCCTCAGCAAAGCTGGTTAATCTTTCATTCCACTCAGCAGCTCCTGCGGCGTCAAATCCGGAAGCGGAAAGGAGCTCAGCAGGACCCAGTTTACCCTTTCTCAGCCTCCAGGTCGTTCGCAATAGCCACGGTTGTCGAGCATCACTGTTGTCAAGCAGATTGAAGCAAGCGAGAGCTTGATCAATGAGTTTTCCAGCGTTTTCTCTCTGAAGTGCGTTCTGCTGAGGAGTCGAAATTTGACCTCGGTAGCGAGGTTTGTCTGTGCTTTCGCCTTTGCCATGGCTGGGCTATATCGTTGCTTTAGGTCTGTTAGTCACTAGAGATATATCCAAAGACTTTTCTGCTCCTACTGAGCGGGCTGGCGACTGCTGAGGTTCAGGCTCGACGGGGGAGCAAGGAGCGACTCAGGCACTGCTGCCCGTCTCCCCGTTCAACTCAACTGCAAGCTGGCTGAAGATTTGATCTTCCTTAGAGTGCTTCGTACTCGCAAGCTCCTCAGCAGACTTTTTTCTTGCATTTCTTGAGCCAAACTCCACTTTCCGACCAAGGTCCGCTCTCCTTCACACACATTCGCCCTCCTCGTGCTCCCCTCTCCCCCGTACCCACTCAGTCTCGCAAGGTAATTCAAACGAATCCTCCCCTCTTCTCTACCGTGGCTGGGAAGCTGACCCCCCCTCCCTCCGCAAAGGCTCCTCCCGCGGCCTCCGCACGAGCTCCATCTCCCCACCTCCCTCCCCACAAGCTCACCATGGCGCCCAAACACCTCTCCAAGAGCAAAGCGAAGCGTACTCCTCCTACCGTCCTCCAGCCTCCTCCCTCCACTGACTCTCCAGCGCCTCAAACGCCGACGCCTCCGATCCCCCCAACTCCGTCCCAGCCCGCCCAGCGCCCTCCGCGCCGAGATTCACTCGATACCATCATATTCAGCGACTATTACGGCGACGTTCGAGCTTGGAACGCTGCGTGGGAGGAGCAGAACGCCAGGGTCTTCGCGCCCGGCTCCAAGGTCCTGCTGTCGGAGCAGACGGCTCAACAGCAGTCGCGACACCTCGACGAGTTCATGTTCAACCAGCGGCGCAAAGGCTGGGATTCCCTAGGCGAGAGCGCGTGGAACATTTTCGAGGCGGTTGGATTCTGCACGCCGGACTCCGAGTTGGTCTACGAGCGGTGGAGGGGCAAGACGCTGGAGGAGAGGGAGGAGATCGTGCTGGCTGCGTTGGCGGGACTTCATTCGGGCGATTCGAAGCTGGACAAGAAGAGGGAGATCAACCGCAGGTCGGCGCCGGAGATCACGCTCGAGGGGATGGCGGGAGGAGGAGGACAAGGCTTCGTCAGGCTCGTCAATGCGGTGCTTCCGGGGGAGAAGTCAAGCTACTCCATCGTTTGCAACTCGGCGTTCGAGCGCGTCTACGGATTCCGCGCCGACGGGGACGAGTCGCTCGCGCCGTTGAGCAAGCGCCTGCGAGCATGGCAAGACGAGGAGCTCCTCGTTCGCGCCTCCTACCTCCAGGGGTTCGTCAGCCGCGCTTTGGAGCTCATTGTGAGTATTCTTTCGAGGGCACTTGGCAATCTGTGGACTGAGTTGAGCCTGCAGACGGGGAAGACTGTGCACGCCACCTTCGAAGCCTCTGGAGTCGCCACCCCTGCCAACTCTCCCATTCTCGCCGCCGGTGGATGCTTTGAAGGAATGACCTTGGAGGAGTTCAACTCGATCCTTAAGCCGCACGTTCCCACACTCAAGTGCGAGTGCTGCTATCTCACTGGTGAATCTGGTCTCTCTGCGCTCGTCTCCAGTCGAGGTCGCTGACGTTCTTGCGTTCGTAAGAATCCGTCGCGAAAGACTCTGGATCGTCTAGAAATCTCCAGTACTGCAGCAAGTGCCTCAAGATCGGACGCAAGGTCGCGTACTGTTCAGCGTGCGTGCGAAGCTCACTTCCAGCTCGCTCCAGCGATACTAACCCCACCACAACCTCTGCAGCGCCGGCCAGAAGAAGGAATACCTTCTCCACAAGGAGTTCTGCGGCAAAGCGATCAGCGAGACCCTCCCCCTCCCCCTCCACACCGACTTTCCTACCTCGCCCCTCAACCCCTTCCTCCTTCGCCAAGTCCAATGCCTCTGGCTCGACAAGCAAGCCATGTAGTGTCTCTTCTGGGGAGAGCAGAGAGCTTTCATTGGGATGGACGCGCCGTCGCTTGGACCGGAGGACCGACTCGACAACCTCGCAGTTCGCGACGGAGCGATCTACGACAAGGACGAGTTCTCGATCGGCTGCATCGCTACCGCCATCCATCTCGCTGCGGAGGTTAACGCTGTCTTCCTCTTCTCGGACATCAACCCCGACAGGCCCGTCTTTGAGGACGAGTACGCTCGCGAGCGCGAGGAGGCGATGAGGCTCTTTTCAGGAACGACGATCGAGGTCCAGCTCAGGAGGGAATTCGACATGAGCCCGACGGAGCTGGAGAAGGCGATGGCGATGGCTCGAGTCAAGAGGAACCAGCCAAAGTGGCTGAAGGGGTACATCAGCCTTGCAGCGGACATTTTGTGAGTTCTTTCTCGCTCTCCAAACTCCGACCTCGCTGAAGCTCTCCCCAGCAAAATGCAGTTCAATCGCAAATTCAGCAGGGCTCCTAGCTCAGCGGCGCCGAGCTCAGCTCGTCCCCGCGCACCTCGAGCCCCTCCTCAATCCGCAGACGGCGGACGATCACTCGCTCGGACGCTTGCGACGCTCATGCGGGGCCCGAACAGGTGCGTAATGCGCTGGTTTCCTTTCTGCTGGCAGGACTGACGACCCTCGCAGTGATGCGGCGGCAAATCTCTTGAAGAAGGTGATGAGGAGAGCGGAAAATGGCGTTTCGAGCGGGGGGTTGGGGCTGTAGCGAACTAGGGAGGAGGAGGAGCAGCTTGAGAATCTGTGTGTGCTTGCTTTCGAGCATGTCAAGCAGGACAATTCGGCGAGAGCTGGAGAGCGCAAGGAGGCAAGGAGTCTGGTCGCGCGACGCCAGAAGCAGTTCTCGCTGTCCCACCCGCAAAGCACAAACTCGGTCGAATTGCAAGCTCCCTTCTCCAGCTTCACAGCAGGGAGATCTTCATGAGAAGCTGCGCCGAAAGCCTCTCGAAGTACGCAAACTCGCCCGTATCGGCCCTGCTCAGCATGTCCCTCCACGCCGCACTCGCCTTGACCTCGTTCCAGTTCGCGATCATGTAGTTGAAGACGACGTCGCGAACTTCAACAAAGGTCGCGCAGTCGGCAGAGAAAGCGTCGTAGGCTGCTCAAGGCGTCAGAGCTGCCAGGGAGCGAACGAAGGAGAGAAAGAGGACGCACCGGCAGTCGAAGGGTGAAGGCAGGCTCGCAGGTGTGCGAGAGCGGCTTCCTTCAGAGATTCGAGCTTGTAGCGATGAGCGAGGCGGCTGGAAAGAAAGAAAGTCAGTGGCGTGCCAGACGAGAGCAAGTCATGGGAGAATGCGCACAAGATGGACTTGGCAGACACGGGGACTGGGCGGGAGGGGTGCTTGAGCGTGTACTCGTCGATGTACGCCTGCCGAGAGAGGTTCGCCGCCGTACAGACTGGCAGGAGCTTGCCAGGTGAGAGGCCTGCAAGAGATGCAACAGGGCATTAGCAAGATTCGAGCGCGATTGCGAACAGAGACGACGTACGCAAACTCGATGTGCCCGGTGAGAAGGAAGACGAGAAGAGCTCGGAAGTCGTTGTAGGAAGCGCCGGGGATGGTGATGAGCTGGCGATCGTCAGAGATCTCCAGCTGGCTCGTCGCGGTCTTGCGCCTCTTGGACGACCTCGGCTCCTCCTCGAGCTTGACGTCTCGTTCGTCTTCGCGATCCGAGTCGTCCTCAAAGCTGGTCTCCGACTCGAGATGCTCGAGATCCATCGATTCGAATGCTGCCTTGTAGGAGCTCGACGCCTCGGAAAGAAGGGCCTTGTTGCTGAAGAGCGGAGGCTTCGAGGAAGAGCCGATGTTGAAAGAGACGTCGTTGGGGTCCTGAGTGAGGAAGTGAGGAAGGGAGTCGAGAGCTTGATCCCTCGAAGTGCGCGCCGCCGGTTCGGGAGGGCCAACGAGCTGGAGCATGGTCGTCGCCTTGGAGGGGGTAAAGTTGATCTTGAAGACGAGGGACGTCATGGGCGAGGTGAGCCAGGTTCCAGAGGTCTTCCAGCGTGCACCGACGCTTGAGATGTCGCCCTTGCTCCCTGAGAACGAGAAGTGACTCGCTCTGTCGTCCGGGTTAGCAGTGCCGCGAACGTTGCCCGTGATCCCCAACTCCTCCTTCCTCCAGGGTTCCCCGACCTCCTCGTAATCGTGCATCCGCTCCACCGTAAGAGTGCTCACCACCTTTCGAAGTTGGGAAAGGCTTCCGGAGTGCGACAGCTTGAGCCGCACGGGGCCGAACTGCGTTGTGACGGAAGGAGGCAGGGCAAGATTGGGAGGGAGAGGCTTGGCGATTCGAATGGGGACAGTCCACGCCGCTGTGTGCGAGATCACGCAGCTGCCAGTGAGCGTTGTCGCCGTGTCGTCCTCCATCGGGAGTGGAGAAGGGAGAGAAGGCGACGACGCGTCCAATTTCTCTCTTGACCTCCTCCGACCATGCTGCGACTCTCCTTCAGCAGCCTAGAATGCACCTGTCGATTCAGTAGGGCGAGGTACTCGTCCACAGCAGCAGCAGCTCCGGCACCCAGCCTTCCAACCGCCTCAACCTCGCAAGCTGTCGCCGAGCACCAGAGCGTCCTCCTCAAGCAAGTGCGCAAGAGCGACTGGAAGCGGAGACAGGCAAGCCAGCTAGGGCTTCTAACAGGGACCTGGCTAACCGGTGCTCCCCCTGCAGGAAGGCTCCAACTTTGTCGACACCCTCTCTCTGAACGTCCACTCTGGCAAAGGAGGAGCTGGCGGCGTTGCTTTCCACCGCGAGAAGTTCATGGTGCGTTCTGAAGGGAAACGCTTCTACGGCGGCAGGGCTAACTGCGCATTGCAGGCGAAAGGTCCCCCGTCTGGCGGCCCCGGAGGAGCAGGTGGCTCAGTCTACCTCCTCGCTTCCACCTCCGTCACTTCGCTCTCGCATCTTCCCCGGACGGTTCGAGGTGGATCAGGGCTCCCTGGGATCGGAAAGTGGCTAGGAGGGAAGCGAGGCGAGGACATGGTCATTCGCGTGCCGGTGGGAACTGTCGTGCGGGAGGTGCGTTGGGAGATCGAGGGCGAGGCGGAGAAGGAACGGGAGGAGAGGGAGGCGCTCGAGTGGGCTTGGGACGCGAGTAAAGTGCGGCTGGCCGAGGCGGAGCGGCGGGAGAAGCGGTGGGACGCGTGGAAGAAGAAGAAGGAGGTCCTGATGAAGGCGGGAGAGGACTACGACGTCTTCGAGGAGCTCGACCCTGTCGAGGTCGAGGAGCACAAGCAGGCCGCCCTGGAACGAATCAGGAAGACCCTCTTCGTCACCTACCCCCTCACCGACCTCGCCTCCCACCCCTCGTTCCTCTTCTCCGAACACCAACTCCTCTCGAAGCTCCTCTCTCGACAAGCAGCCAACTCGGGGAAGAAGACTCGACGACGCCGAGCGCGTGTAGCGGACGAGGAGGACGTTCCGCTCTACCTCGACCTCACCAAGCCGACTCCGGCGTCGGATCCCATCCTCCTCCTCTCGGGCGGACCCCCAGGGCTGGGCAACCCCTCGTTCCAGTCTGCTTCGGATCGAAGTCCAAAGTACGCTACGAGAGGTGGAGATGGGGAGATGATGCGGTTGGAGCTCGAGGTCAAGGCCGGCGGAGACGTCGGCTTGGTGGGCATGCCCAACGCTGGCAAGAGGTGCGTCTCTTTCCTTCGCTGCTCGGACGAGTCCTGCTAACCTTTCGTGAACGCAGTACCATTCTCCGAGCTCTCACCTCCTCAACTCCTCGCGTCGCCGCCTACCCCTTCACAACTCTCAACCCTCACCACGGAACCTGCGTCCTCTACTCTGACTCAACCTTCTCCGGCCCTCGCACCGGCACCTCCATCTCCGACACCGTCACCACCCCCGAAACCTTCTCCGCCACCTCCCAGCCCACCTCCCGCGAAGATCGTCGTCGTCTCCTCGACCCGACTCGCTCTCCCCGCACAGAAATCATGCGGTTCACCATCACCGACAACCCTGGACTCGTCCCTCTCTCCTCTCTCAACGTCGGGCTTGGCCACGCTTTCCTGCGCCATATCGAGCGGTGCGCGGCGCTCGTCTACGTCGTCGATTTGAGCGCTGCAGACCCCGTCGGAGCGCTCGATAGCGTTCGCAAGGAGTTGAGAGAGTACGCGAGGATGAAGGGGCTGCAGGGGGAGTTGGAGGGGAGGGTACGAGGGGTCATTGCGAACAAGGCGGACTTGTTTGGGCCGCCGCCGGGGGAGGAGGAAGTAGGGCTTGAGGAGGATTCTTCGGTGCGATCGAGTGCGGAGGAGGGGCAGAAGAAGCTGGCGGAGCTGGAGAAGTACGTGAGGGAGATGGAGGCCAACGAGGTTGAGGAGGGGATTAGGAGCGAGGACGACAAGGTCTGGGTCGTCCCGACGTCTGCGAAGGAGCGGCAGAACGTCGCTGCGCTGGTGCAGAAGCTTGCGGGGACGGTGCGGAGCGAGCGGGAGCGGACGCTGGCCAAGATCGCGGAGGAGGAGCGGTTGGCAGAGGAGGAGAGGGAGCAGGCGATGGACAGGCTTGCGGCGGCGAGGATGAGGTGATGCTCTATTGCGTATATATGAAATGCCTGCATCTCCATACTTTCGTCTAGGCGAGCACCTCCTTGATCTCGTCCTTTGCCTCCACCACGATGTCTTCCAATTCGCGATCCACTCCTCCCGAGGTCGAGTTGGCGTAGGAGAGGTAGGCGCTGCGACGTCGGGCGTTAGTTCGGCACGCGGGCTCGAAAGGGAGAATGCACGCACTTCCAGAACAACGAGACCACGTTGACCAACACCAGGCGCATGTGTGCGGGGACGATGGAGAAGTTGGCGAGCTGAACGGGGATGAACAGCCCCCAGTTCTTGTAGAGGGTTGGTGCCCACGAGCTCTCGATCCGCTTCTTTGCTTCGCCCAGTCCCTTGCCTTCCATCACCGACATCGAGGTGAAGAAGAGTCCGACCATCACGGGGGTGAGCACGAACTGGTCGACTGTTGCGAGGGCAAGTCAGCTCCTCTTCTTCGATCTGTTCTCGAGCGAGGAAACTCACGTCCAACACGGGTCAAGACGACTGCGAAGGGGGTAGTTAGCGAGACGGACGGTGAGGGTTCGGCGAAGGACGTACGGGCAGGCTTGGACTTGATCTTGATCGTCTCAAGCATCGCGTACCAGCGAGTAACCTGGTAACTACCGTCAGCTCCTCCTTACAGCGCTGTCCACAGCAGCAACCCTCACAATCGGGGCAAATGCAAGTCCTGCAAACAGTCGCGTCAGCTCTCCTCCCTCCCAGCGCCTGAAAATGCTCACCTCCATATAACGCCAGCCTAGCTGTCCGCACGAACTGGATCCCGAAATCAGCTCTCCTCCTCCACGTCAAGCCTCAGCAACGCACATCATGGTCCTTGCCCTTCTTTTCAATCGCCTGCTGAGCCAACACGTCCCCAGCGCCGAACAGCACAGCTGCAGCACGTTCGTAGTCAGCTTTGGCGCGTCTCGTTTGGGTCTGAACGACGTACCTGCGCTGGCGCTTCCGGTGAGGTACGGACGGCGCACCAACGAGACGTTGTACGCGCGGAGAAGGCCAGCCATTTCGAGGGAGGAGGGGAGGAGGAAAGGAGAGGAGAGGTCCGCAAATCTCGAGAGACCTCCGTCATGCGGCGTTTTCGCCGAAGCCTTCGCAGGAGGACGCTTCAACAAGGAGCGAGGCTCTCCTAGATACAGCGTCGCCCCCACCGTGGAGTGGTTGAGGGAAACCCTTGATTCTCCGAGAAAATTCGGAGCAGACGCCGTCGCTGCCGAAGAGTGCACCAGTCCACATTCCTCCCGCGTTGTTGCTCCGCATGCGTACCTCGCTCCTCTGCTTATGAACGCCACGCGTGCGTTGAGGACAGTACTAAGTGAGGAACAACTTGCGTGCGCCAGAAACTTGGGACCAAATCATCACTCGAACTGTTTCCAGAACCCCCTCAGAGCGCCCGCCTTTTTCGCTCCGACCTTCTCCTGTCGCTTTGGCGGCATCTTGCTGAGTCTACGACACTCGGGGGCGCTCCCTGCGTACTTCCTGCGTCCCAAGAAGGTAGAATTACCCCAGCAGGACACCGTTGGCGCCGCACTGGAAATGCTTTCTCGCTGCCGAGGGGTTCATCGCAAGTTCCTTCTTTCGAGTCTCTCTCAACCTCTGCCAGGATCCACCAAATTGCACAGATTGAAGTCTCAAGCACGTCCAGCTATTTCCTTCTCGCCAGTCCTCCTTCCTCCCCGTCCTCTCCTCGAAACCGCACCTAACACAAATCCTCGCACCCTCAGCTGCCCAACCTCACTCGACCGCCGCTTCCTCCCCTCACTGCGTAAGCCTCCTCGCCAGATTGAGACTGATCGCAGCAGCACTCAGGAGCTCTCCCGCCTCGATCAACGCCTGAATCTCCTTGAGCCCGTCCGACTCCCTCACCGCCTTCCAATTCGCCACCGCGAAATCCAGCTCGAGCTCCTGCACCTTCTCGTACTTCATGCTGAGGTCGCCAAATAGCTCGGTCGCGACGTTCGAGACGCGGATCTGCGCCTTGATCGACGCAAGGGCGAGTTCCTGGAGGTCCGGGATCTCGAGGAAGTGGGCGAGTCGATAGACGGATTTGGGCGAGGCGGGGAGAGGGAGGAGAGGATGCGATTCGGCGAAGGAGGTGAAGAAGTCGCGGCGAGTGACGGGCTCAGAGGCCGAGGTCGAGATGGGAGGGGGATAGGTCGAAGCGAGGGGAGCGAAGTCGATGTGCGAGGTGTAGATCCAGCAGAGTACGGCGCGGTACGTCCTCCAGGCGGTCCCGGTGATCTCGATCCTACGAATCGGGGAGCAGCTCTCCTCGTCGTTGTGCTCCTGCATATCCTCGCGCTCCTCCAGTTCGGGGAACTCGTTGTCCGAATCGTCCTCGCCTCCTCCGACGGTCGCCTCCTTCGCAGCCGCCGACTTTGCAGCCGCGCGCAGCCGCTTCGCACCCTTCCTCGAAAGCTTTCCGTCGCCGAATCCTGACGAGAAGAGAGTTTTGAAGTAGGGAGAGGCGTTGGCGAGGGAGGGAGAGCTGGCCCAGAGTTGGCGGTCGACGCGAGGGAAGTAGAACTGGACGTCGTTGGGGTGCTGCGAGCTGAGAAGAACTGCACAACCAAACGGTCTATCAGCCCAATCCCGCGAGACCCCAGGGCCAACACTCACTGGCGTATCCCTCCGCCACGCGTTCCCCACGGACCACGGCGGCCTCTGGCACCTCCTCCGTGATCGAAAGCGAGATGCAGGTGGGTCCAAGAGACCAGTCTTCAGCGTAGTAGTCGCCAGTGACCTCACCCGCCACACCGTTCAGCTGGCCCGTAACGAGCTGCTGCGTCACAAAGGAATCAAGCGCCAGCGTTCCGGGGGCGAAATGGGCTTGAGCTCCATGCACGCCAGTCCAACGTACGCCGTAGGTCAACTGGTAGCCGTCGTAGAAGTAGAACAGCCGCCAGGACCCGCGATCGAACGGAGCAGTCTGGAGGTTGATTGGGGAGGAGTGCTCGAGACCGTCTTCGGAGGGTGTGAAGGGGTACTCGACTTTGCGGGTGATTGTGATCGACGTTGTCGTCGTAGACATTGGGGGAACGAGGGAGAGGGAAAGCGAAAGAAAGGGGCTTCCTTGGAGCGCGCCAGATGTTCGACGAGCTGCTCCTGTTGCAGAGGACCTGCGGGCGGGCTGTTGAGGGTTGGCTTTCATTCCTCGTCCTCCTCGCCCTCGAAGAACCCAAACGAGAACGCTGCCTCCCCATCCGCCTCCTTGACTTTGGTCCACATCCCGTCCTCCTTCTTCGGGAGAACAACCTCCTCCACCACCACCTCCAAGCCCTCCATCACCTCCCCCCTCTCCCTTCTCAACGCCTCCACAAACGCCTCATACACCCCCAAAACCTCCTCATCGCACTCGTCCAATCCCGTCTCCACCTCGACCTCCGCCGAGGGATCGACGACCTTGCGCAACTTGAAGCCCGATACTTGCTCAGGCCGATGCTTCATGAAGCGCAGGACGGCGGGGAGTTCTCGCTTTGAGACGAAGTTCTGCGTGACGGCGATGGAGGGTGCGAGGTTGACGACGACTGCGATGGGAGTCAGCGAGGGAGGAGGAACGAGGGGAGATGGACATGCTGTGCCACCAGCCAGAGGGAACGAAGAAGATCTCGCCGGCGTTGCAGATCCCTTCGCGCATCTGTCCGCGCGTGGAGGACTTCTTTGCGTGAGCGCCGTACGTCGCCTTCGCTTCCTTGTAGTACGACATGAACCATTCTGTCGATGGCAGGGTCAGCGACGAGAAGAAACGAGAGAGGAAGAACGCACCGGCGAGAGAGAGGGGAGCTTCGACTTCGCCTTGATCTTCCGAGACAAAGACACCTGGAGGAGTGACGTTGGGAGGGAAGGCGACCCAGGCTTTCGAGCCGACAGTGACGGCGTTCCAGGCAGAGGTCCCATTAGGATCTTGATGCCACGTCGAGCCAGATCTCGTGGGACCAACGATCTGCGAAAGAAGTAAGAACAGGGCCCTGCGAAGCGAGTAGGAAGGAGGAGCGCACCAACCAGCGATAATCTGGTCGCTCGGCGCCCATCACCTCGAACAGATCCTCTTGAAAGCACGCAGGCACCTCGTAGTCATCCCCCAGGCCCTCCACTCCCTCTCCCTGCGTCTTCTCCACGATCCCGCTCTCAAAGAGGTACAACGGACTCTCATCCAGCTCGCACCGATCGTGGTACCTCTCGTAGTCCGGCAGCGTCGTCAACGTCGCTTCGGCGCGAAAGAGAGTCGTCGGGAACCGAGTTGCGAGGACGGGCAGGGTCCATCGTCGCGGAGTTGGAGACATGGCGGGCCAGGAGGACATGAGGTGGGTGAGGATGACGGGTTCGAGGGGGAGGGTGGAGGGGGTTAAGGACCGGCCGTCGACGTGTGGGATGGTAGGGGTGAAGGAGGGGGAAAGGAAGAGAGGGCGTGCGTCAAAGGAGGCGCAGAGGGAGGGCTGGAAGAGGACGTCCGAATGGAGGGTTGGGATTGTGAGGCCGGCTGTTGGGAGAGGAGTCGACGAGGGGCTGGAGGAGGGGCGGAGGAAGGTGGCGATGTAGGAAGAGCGCCAGGAGCCGTGCCACCTTAGCAGACGCCCTGCTGTCTTCTGCAGACACGCCTCGAGGTCAGCTCCCTCCTTCCTTCTTCGAACGCAGAACTCACGCTGATGTACACCCCCTTCCAGATTCCTTCCACGTTCCCCCAGCCAAAGAACGCCCTGCTAACCCCCGACATCCGCACCAGGTCCTCCCCATCCAGCGCGCTGAAGATCTGGCTCAGGAGCAGCTCATCTGGGAGAACTCCGAGCGTCCCCAGTCCTTCGATGCGCGTCGCCCGGAGCTCAGGCCAGAAGAGGAGGTTCCCGAGTGGCTTGATCTGGAGAGGATTAGGAGAGTGCGAGGGCTGATGGCGCTTGGTGGGAGGGGAGGGGGCGGGAGAGAGAGGTCGTTTCGTCGTAGAGAGGTTTGTCGAGGGGTTGAGGGAGGGCATTCTGCAGCTGCCACCGTTCAAGTCTGTTGATTCTGGAGGTGCTAAAGAGGTCTCCAAGTTGAAAATGTGCTCGATTGAGCGAAGGTGGAAGAAAGCAGGCGAAGAGACCTTCGAGGAAGACGCACTTCGAGAGCCCGGTGAGGCTCTTCCTCTCCCATATCGACGGATACTCAACTGCTCCTGGCTGTAGCGACCAGCTGGACTGCTAGAAAAAGAAACGCGGCGCGTCCTCCAACCCAGAGGCCGCCCTGAATCCTTCGCGTTCCCTTCCGCTCCGCCTCGCTCGGGTCGCTGCTTCTACTCTGCCTGCCTGCTCCTCCTTCCCATCCCTCAACAAGACCTGACAAGAACGACAGCGCACTGCTCAGGTTCCCATGGCACTGATCTGCTCTCGCTCTCTCAAAGCCCTGCAGCCACCATGCCTTCTCGAGGCCGCTTCCATTCCTTCGCCCTTGAGCTGCTCCTCCCCAGGACGAAACTCTCATATGCCCCCTATGCTCGAGCTCCTGCTCGTCCCTTTCTTTCCCGACTTTCGCAGCGACTTCTCCGCATCGATTCCTCCCCGCGAGCTTCTGCCTTTCTTCGACGGTGACTTGGGAACGTCGGAGCTGGAGCGAGAGCGGCTGCTTCCCGTGAGGCTTTCGCTTTCAGAGTGCGATGCAGAGGAGGAAATAGGGGAGGGAGGTGGTGGCGGCTTGCGCTTGGAGTTCGAGGACGGCTTGGAGTTCGAGGACAGCTTGGGAGTCGAGCGAGGCTTGCTGGAGGTGGTGGAGGCGGCCGTCTTTCCACTCAGGGACTGCTCGTCATCTGGGAAACACGATTCAGTAACAGTGAGGTCGACTCAGCCAAGATTCGTACCGTCTGCACCTCGGGTCCTGGCGTACCTCCCCTTGCTCCCAGCTTCGCCCACTGGCTCCGAAAGCTTCACCAATCCCGCAAGGACCAGAAGACCCAGTTCTCCAACGAGGATGAGCACAAGCACCACGAGAATCGTGACCGGACCGAACGCGTTCCAGTTGCGCGTAAAGGCCGATTCTGCGACGGGTGTTGGGATGAAGTAGGAGGGGTTTTGCGAGCTGCGAGCGAGGTTAGCAGCGTCGCTTCTGTGGAAAACTGGGACGCACTAGAACGTCGAATTGCCACTCGAAACGTTGGTCCAGTACGTAAACGAATCGAGCGAGACATTCCAGGAAGGCAGAGGGCCCGTCGTCAGGACGAAGGTGTGGTTCTCGACGTTCAGTCCAGAGATCTCGCAGCTAGAATCGCAGGATCATCAGTACAGCTCTACGCTCGAAGAACCAACAAACGACTGACTAGGTCACGTTCTTCGCCGCTGCTCCTCTTCGCGCGTTGAAGCTCGCGACCTTCACGCCATCGTCCAGTCTGCGTTTGCTCTGTATCAGCTTCCGTTCTCCCACTCTCTCACTCGAAAAAGGCTCACCCACAGGTGTACACTCCGAATCCTGGCCCAACGCTTCCTCCAACTCTGATCCTGCTACCAACAAACGAGAACGTCGCGCTGCAGGCGGCCAGGCTCGTCTGGCTCTCCGCGTCCCCTCTAGCTCCACTGATAGGGACACTGATCCACCCTGTCGCTATGACAGAAGAAGCGCTCAAAGGAGCCGAGAGATCGGAAAGCGAGGAGGAGTTCGAAGGAGATGAGACGTTCTGCGAAGAGATGGAGGAGGAGGCAGAGATGGAGGGACAGGCGTAGAGAACTGCCGCGTCCAGGTCGTCCACCGTGACAAATTCGTTGCCCATCGAAGCAGAAAGGGGCAAAGGAGCTGAGAGAGAAAGCGTCGAAGAGGAGAATCCCCCGCGCGGAACTCCGCGGTCTCCTTTCTTCCACTCCCACTCGAACCAACACAATAGAGAGTTCAGAAGAGCACAAAACGATTACAAGGTCCATCGAAAAACCGCCCCAGCGAAAGAAATTACGAAACCCGACACCTCTCGCCCTCCTCCTGTCCTCCCTCCTCCTCCCCCTCTCATCCACCCGCCCTCTGCGCCGCCGGCACCGCACCAGGCTGCACCGGTAGATCCGGCAGCCCATGCCCAAAGTGCTGGAACGCCTCGGCGGTGACGGCGCTCGTAGGCGGGGGGAAGAGCGTCGGTGCCGCTTTGACGATCGGGGGGAGGACGACGACGGGTGCAACGACCGCGGGAGTCGAATGAGGGAGGACAGGGGGGTGAAGGGCGGATTGAGCGTGCTGGGAATGGTGAGGGACGAAAGCGGGGATCGACATGAACGAGGGACTCGACTTGCGTCCCAAGTCGACCTTGTTGTGCGCGATCGTAGCCACCTTGGGCGACCGCGTCGTCGCCATGTGCGAATCGAGCGTCAAGCGGGACTTGCCATTCTCGGCGAGCTTGCTTTCGTCCATTGCTCTCCTCGGGTGGTGTTCCGCGACGAGGTCGAGCGACTCGGCGGGAGGAGCGGCGCGTCGCGCTTCGTCGAATGGGTACTGCGTCGGCGCTGAGTGCTTCTGCCACGCCGACTGAGCGTGGATCCGCTCCGCCTCGAGGTCGGCGTACGAAGGCGCAAAGTGGCTCGAGGGGAAGCCTCGCATGGCCGCTGCTCCGCTGTGCGATCGACTGTGTCCGCCGCCGCCACTGGAGGACTCCTTCTGCGGGTAGTTGAGGGCGCGAGGGTTCGAGAGTGGTCGAGAAGGGTTTTGGTCGCGGGCCGAGTAGTCGACTCGAGGAGGAGGGAGAGGGGGGAGGGAGGGGAGGGGTTGGCCGAAGTGCTGCTGCTGTTGTTGCTGCTGTTGCTGAAGGGCGAGACCAGTCGCTTCGTACCCCGAACCGCTGTAGTCAAAGGGAGGGGCGAGGGGGTTGGGAGCGCGAATGTCGGGACCAAAGGTGAGGGGTCCCATCCCCAGTGCCGTGTGGCCATACGCAGGGTCGAAGGGGTACATATTGGGCTGACGAAGCGGTTCCCGAAGCTGCAAGCATACTCGTCAGCTCGCTCTTCGTCCAACCGCGACGAGAGAAACTCACCCCCATCCGCTCGAGGTCCGTCCACGCCGAATCGTCGTCCAATCCGCTGACGGAAGCGTCCGCACGAAGGTCCTGATGCCGCAACGACCACGCAAACTCGTTCTCCTGCATCATCTCTACCTCGTAGCCCACGCGCCGGCGATGCTGCAGCGGGACTTGGGGGAGAGGTCGAGGAGCAAGGAGGGGAGTGAGTCCGCCTGCGAGAGAAACCCAGGGTCAGTCTCTGCAGACCTCGGCACAGGTGAAAACTTGAGAGCGAACGCACTTTCTTTCGGTCGGTCGATGAAGCGCTTCTCGCGATCGAGCTTTCTCCGCTTCGAGTTGGCCTCGTCGAGCATCGTCGTCCTCAAATCCGCGCGACCATTCTGCACACCAGCAAAACAATCAGCTCCCAGTCTCCTCCAGCTCCGAAAGAGCCAACTCACAGTCCACCAGTTCCACGCCGTATGCTCCTCCGACACTCTCCGCCGCTCGTAATCTCCCTCGAGGCCTTCGAGCCACTTTCTCGCCAACTCGATCTTGGTCGTCCGACGAAGTTCGATGAGCTGCGTGAGATGCAGCAGCTCGGGGTGCGTTCCTGCGTCCCCGTCCATCAGTACGCGTTCCCGTTCAAACCCAGGGAGACGGGGAGGACTCACCCTTCTCGACGCCTATCCGCTCCTTGTCGACTTCGGCTATACGTTCGAGGTAGAGCTTGTCCCGCAGCCGTGCGAATTCGATCTCAATCTTGGTCAAAGCCTCCATCGCTTCGGCCCTCTTGCGCACGAACGCGTCGTCGGACGTATCTGCCACCACCCAAAGCGCATCAGCTCCCG
>JANGFH010000717.1:0-23246 GCA_025758715.1 Glaciozyma martinii | reverse complement strand
CGGGAGAGAAGAAAGGGAAGAAACGATCGACGAACCAAAGGGCGGTTCGGAGGAACGCGTCAATCTCCGCGTTGAGGGCCTGCTCGGCCTGGATCGTTACAATCGAGCGCGTTGGAGGGGGGCTTCAGCGGGGACCGACGCAGTTCCTCTGAGTACGCTGACGAAGGAGGTGAGAGTTCTGGAGGGGAATGGGAGGAGCAGTGCTGATTGCGTTACAGCTCTCCTTCGAAGGACCGACTCGCCACTACTACCACTTCCAGCCGAACCGCCATCCCGTCGTGGAGCACCTTGCTTGGAACCGTCTAGCCACCCTTCACGATTGCACCACCTGTGACCTCGAACTAGGCACGACCTCCACGCACGGAGACCCTCTCCCCCTCCAATTCCTCGTCACCCTGGGCGACCTCACCTCGTTCACCTCCCTCACCTCCCTCACCTTCCGCCGCTGCGCCGTCCCGGACCAGCTCTTCGTCAAGCTTCTCGGACCCGGAGAACGCTTTAGGACGCAGATCAGGCAACTCGTCATTCACGAGGTCCGCATCTTCAAGGGAGCGTTCCTCTGGGTCTTTCTTCAGATCCAGAATCAGGACGTCTTCAACTTGGACGAGGAGATTGTCAATTGGTTAACGAGCGAGGAAAATCGGGAAGTGACGGAGCTAGCGGGCTACCGGTGGGTCGATTCGAATTCTGAATCGTCGAATCGGCAGTACTGGGACGCGATGCGACAAGAGAGGGTCCGCTCGGCAGCGAGCTACGACGCCTTTCGCAGCGGTCTCTTCCTCCGCATGATCCACTACATGCTCCGCTTCCTCACCTACCCCACCCCCTTCTCCCTGCGCTTCCCCTCCTTCTCCCTCGTCCACCTCACCATCTCTTGCCGCCCTGCACGCCCCGACGAAGGTCAATCGATCGAAAGCCTCCTCTTCTACCTCCCCACTTTCCCCGCCCTTCGCGAGCTCAAGATCATCACTCTGGGTGACCAGGCTTTCTATGTCGATTCGAATCGCTGGCTCCACATCCGACGTTCCATCACCAGGTCCGTTCGCGTTCTCCTCCGCTCGAAATTGGACTAACCTCTCGACAGGTCGCCGCTGCAGTCTTCAGCCCCCGGAGGCACGCAACGCCAACACGGTACCATCCACTTGCAGCCCATCGTCAATCAGACGGACATGGATGACGACTTGGACGACGCGCCACTGGCGCCGAAAGAGCTCGAGGCGTTCGAGGCCGAGTTCGTACGGTACCGTGGACCCCAGTTGGACGTGCTGGATTTCTCGGACGCTCGGGTTGAGCTGGTTGAGGAGGAGGACTGGTGGGGTTTTCGCTTCGCATTGCTGGTGGGTGGCGTGCTGATGCTCTGGTGATGCAGAATCGGAGGGAGATGCTGCGAGTACTGCTGCGAGGGGAAGACTAGGTGGGTTGCGAATCTCCTGCATCGCCTGTCGCTCTGGAAGCGTCGAGAGAAGGGAGAGAAGAACGCGAGCAGATCCGTTCGAACCTTCATCGAACAGGTCTCAGCTTCGCGCGTATGTCGACAAGTAGGTATGGAGCAGTTCCAAAGCGAGGGATTGCGCCAGGCAAGAACTGTTTACAGGAAGCCGAAATGATCTCAGATACTGCGAGAGAGGACGTCAGCTCTCGCTTCTCCTGCCCTCGCGCCCTCGAACTCACATGGTAGCCACGATCCGACGCGTGTGAGGCTCGTTTCGGAACTCGTGGAGGTACACTCCCTGCCAAGCTGCGAGCGAAGAAGCGTCAGTTCGCAGCTGTGTCTGGAAAGCGATTGCGGAGGGACGGACTTCCGAGCGCGAGCTTTCCGCGCGAGATGGGGATGCAGAGCGAGACTCCGATGATTGAGGACTTGGTGTGGGAGACGGAATCGTCCGGTCCTGGTAGGAGGACAGTGAGAAGGAGTTCGAGGAACGGGTCTGGAGAGCTGACGCACCTTCATCGACGTGCTGCCAGGGAAGGGACTCGGGTACGATGGTGTCTAGCGCCATGTCCATGTCGGATCGGACGCTGTGCGGCTCGTTAGCGAGCGATCTGGCGTGGAGAGAGCGGGAGAACGGACTCTGGATCGCAGTTCTCGTTGATCGACAGTCCGGCCGAGGTGTGCTGGAGGAAGAGGTAGAGCATAGCAATCTGCTTGTCCTTCAATCCCTCTTCGAGCTGCTCGAGGATCTCGCGAGTGACGAGGTAGACTCTGGGAGAGCGGGATGAGCTTGCTGGACGGCGAACATCGAACAGGCGCAGAGACGCACCCTTTGCTCCTCCGCTTGAGAGCAAAAGTCTTTTGCCAGCGTTCAGTAGACATTAGAGTAGAGCAGTAGTCCCAAGCAGAGCGTAGGAGGACAAGAGACGCTCCAGCCAAACACTCCCGAAGAGCTCCGCGCTCGACGTCGGCTTGCTCCTCTCCCTCCTCCACAACTTCGTCCCCAGCGCCTCCCCCCGCTCCTCCTCTTCCAGCCCACTCTCCACCTCCTCCCACCCCTCCCCGTCCTTTCAAAATGGTCTCGCCTGCGATCAACGTGAGTGGTTGGTCCTTTTTCAGCTCTGCGGTTGGCCCGCCCGATAGAGCAGCCGTGGAGCTCCAGGGTGTGCAGACGCGGTATCGGGAAGGTCTAGGGAGGCGATCGGACGCTCGTGGACGCCGCAGGAGGTGTGGAGGGGCCCTAGAGCAACCCAACTCGAATCCTCGACCTACCCTCGCTGACCCGCTTGCTCTCCCCCCTCGCCCGCTTTCCGTTCCTACAGGTCGTTCGTTACTCGGCCCTCGTCTCCGGAATCGCCTACGGGATCTTCCACCGCCAAACACTGCAGGCCAAGTTTGATTCGAGCACGGCGCACGCCGAGTTGAAGAAGCGGGAGCACTGGGTCGACGAGGCGAAGAAGGCGTGGGCACAGAAGAACCTCAAGGAGGATGGACGTGAGTGCCTTTGTTTTTGCAGTCTGAGCGAGTGGTGGGAACGAGCAGCTGACGCAACTCTCCCCACTACCCACCTCCATCCTATCCGCCTCTCCCTTCCCGCCTCTTCCCCTCCATCGCCCCCGCGTCTGCAGTCGTGACCGACCCCGAAGCACCTGGATTCGACCTCGAGGCGCTTCTCAAGTCGTGGGAGAAGTGAGCTGGGAGATAGACATCGGGAGGAGGGAGAATGGGGGAGCACGAGCGGAATTGAAGAGGATCGGTATCGCCAGCGCGTTGATGGGGCTGTGGACACCGCTGCGGGAGACTGTTGGGCTACTCTCTTTGCTTTGGGCAGGCTCGACGAGAAGCTGGTTCTCGCTTGGTGCGATTGACGGGCCAGGGCCAGTCGCGCGACCTGCCCCGCCTCACGCTCACGCCCTCGCTCTCCACTCGTGCCACTCCTGCTTCCAGCGCACACGAAGGAGCACTGGCGACCTGTTCTGCTTTAACTCGCTGCGACCTGCTTGCTCGAAGACGGCGAAGCGACGAGGCACGACGGACTCTCCTCTCGCTCCTCGTTCCTGCTCCCTTTTGATAAATCTTTACCCCCCCCCCCCCCAAAAAAAACACACCCTCTAATCACGCCCCTCCCCAGGATCCCTCCACGCCAAATACTTGCGACTAATAAACTCGTTCGCCACGAGCGTAATGACCTGCGACCCTTCATCAGTTCCCCGCTCTCTGAGACACGCCAGAGGAAGCGTACGGTGTGAGGAGCGATACGCATTAAGTGCGCTGTGGTACCCTTGTACCACCCTCGCACGCCCTCGACCTTCCAGGTCTTGTACAAGCAGTCGATAGGGTTTTTGTCTGCAACGACGGACGGTCGGGGTTAGCGCGAGTGCGGTCGGAAGAGAGGGAGGGACGGACAAAGGAGGCCTCGGGGCTTGCCGTCGGGGCCTATTGAGTTGGGAGCTTGGTTGTACATCCTCGTCAAGGCCGTGTCTGCGTCGCGTCAGTCCGCGTGGACTTTGGGACCGAGGAGGGAGGACGAACCGGCAGGCTGCATCACGGCGCAGACGCAGGCTCCCGAGAAGGTCGAAGCGAGGAAGTACATCGATACGCCCTCGTGCAGTCCCCACTCCTTGAGCTTCGACTTGGCGAGGTTGTAAGCGGGCAACTGCGCCGAACTGCCCATCGCCGTGCGGAGCATCGCTGCGTCCATTCCTCGCGCGAGGCCCTTGAACCCGTCTGCTTTGATGATGGTTCGGAAGGCGTGGAAGACAGAGTCGTATTGGTGCTGTGCGCCGACGGGGTTGAAGGGGGAGTAGGCTTGCATCCGCGCTTTGATGAGGAAGAGGGGGTTGCCAAAGATTGCTGCGAGAGACGGTGGGTTAGCAGGGAAGTCCTGGGAGCAGCGAGAGCTGCTGGGGGGACGCACCTCCAACGATCCCGCTCGAGGCTCCGGCACCAATACTCGTCCAGGCCACGACGTCGGTAGAGCTGTACCCCGCCAGCTTGTTGATCTGCTGCCTCAGCGGCTCATAGAACCCCAACCTCGACCCGTTCAGCGCAATCTGGTACGTGTACTGCAGCACGCGCGACACGGCATCAGCTCCCCTCCCAAGATCCCTCGCGCACGCCCACTCACAGCCGCTCCCAACCCCCTCTGCACCCCCTTGACTCCCTCAAACTTCCACGTCTTCTTCGCACAGTCCAACGGTCCCGTGTAGACCCTCCCCGAAGGGCCGGCCGTGAGAGACGGGGGCAGGACGGGGATTTTGGCGTCGAGGAGAGGAACGGTCGCGGGGCTCAGAACGGCACCGCGGCGGCCTTGGAGCTCGCCGTCTAGCTGGAGTCGCGTCTTGATCACTTCGAACGGGTTCGTCACTGGGTGGGGATGGAGGTGAGCTTTGGTCTCGAGGAGGAGGAGGAGGAGGGGGACGGACCGGTAACAGCTGTGCAAGCTGCCAACGCGCCCGAGACGAATCCTGCGAGTGGGAGGTCAGTAAGGAGCTGGGGCTGATGGCGACGCTGGTGCCGGCGTACCCTCTGCGGAAGAATTGGAGGATCAGCAAGTGTCGCGCCGGGCTGGGAGCAAGGCTTGAAAGTACCTGGTGCAGACAGGGAGCGTTGGGTGGAAGAGGTCGACGACATGCTGGAGCGGAAAGAGGAGCAGCGGCGGCCTGAGGAGCTGAGCCGCGAAGGAGGAGTTAGGGTGCGGGGTAGACAAGAGAGACTCGAACTCCGGGGGAGACTCCTCAAGATCCCTTCGGCCCCGTCGGCTTCGTCCGAACACGCGAATTATGGAGTACTTGATCGTACATTTACACCAGGCCAAGGAGGAAAGGATCCCCTTCCTCCGTCCCCGCTAAAAACACGTCTCACGTCGACCTCCTCCAAGCTCCTCTCACGTGTGCATCTTGCTCTGGATCGTCCGAGCATTCTGCAGGGGAGTAAGGTGGTCAGCTCCAGCGTCACCAAGCAGGAAAGAACGTGGAACGCACTGCCACAAACTCGTCGAGCTGCTTCTCCAGGTCCTCGAGCCTCGCCTTCTTGACCTCGTTCTCCCGCACCAGCTTCGTCTTTTGCGCTCCCAGTTGCTTCTTCTCCTCATCCAGCCTGTGCAACGAAAGCAGAGTGAGCTCCACACTGAGGCAGCCAGAGCAACGAGCGCACCTCTTTCGCTCCGCCAGCTCAAAGTTGAGTCGGACCAGCATGAGCGCGTGGGGGTCCTCGGGGAGGGGTACAGGGAGGCCGGCGGGAGGATTGGGAGAGTTGGCGAGTTGGACGAGTTCGTCTCGGGGGAGGAGAGGGAGGTTCTGGTACTCTGACCTGCAGGGAAGGAGTCAGCTCCCTCCTCCGCCCTCCTACGACACGAGACGACGCACTCGAACTCTTTGCACTTGCGAATCTCTCGCTCGAGGTGGTTCTGCTCAAAGAGGAGGTTCTACGAGCAGCAGTCAGCTCCACCGGTCCCTCGAGCAACACCCTCTTGACCGCACCTGTAACCGCAAATGCGCATTGTCCATCTTCAACCTCGCCTCCTGCGTGCGGGCCTTGCATACTTTCAAGAAGAGCTGACTGTTCCTGTTGGCCGTCTGGAGCGCGGTGAAGAGTGGTCCAGAGGCGAGGAGGTGAGCGTCCGCGTCAAAGGATTCGGGGTGGTCGAGGCGGTTGGCGACGAGCTCGTCCGAGAGGGATTTGAGGAGGGAAGTGATTCGAGCGAGCTCAGAGGGAAGAGCTTGACGCTCTACTGAGAAACCCATCGTCGGCGTAGGGCGTAGGAGGAGTGCAAGAGCGGCTGGAGCGATTTGGCGCGTGCAGCTCCGACTGGCGCCCAAGAGTTGATTCGGTCGACTGGGTGGTTACTCTTCCCCTTCTTCCATTCACCTGCAAACGATGCTTCAAGTCAACTCTGCAGTAGCCAGGATCGCACGGCGCTCAGCTTGCCGCTCCACCAAGCGAACGCTCGCGACTCACGCTTCCCTCTTTCCTGACGAGCCCAAGACTCCTCTAGTCTTGACTGGAACTGTCCCTGGTTCGTCCCTCCTCTGCGCCCAGATCAGAGAAGGAAACAGCAGCTAACAGGGCGCCCTCTTGCAGGACACAAGTCAAAGGAAGCGAGCGCTGCCATCTCGTTGTTCCAGGACCCCCGCACGCACATTCTCGTCGCAGGTCAGCTCCCTCGCCTCAGCTCCTAGTTGCTAGGTACTAATCAGCTGTACGCCCAACAGACTACGCCAAGTCAAACGGTACGGGACAGCTTTCGTCCCCCCCGGCAGCCCGCATTCTCGGCCGCAAGCTGATACGCCAATAAACACGCAGGCAATTACCTCCAAGACGTCGATGGGAACCAGCTCTTGGACGTGTTTGCTCAGATTGCAAGGTGCGTAGCTAGGAGGGCAGAGGGAACGCGGGGGGGGGGGGGCTGATCCGTCGCATAGCATTCCCATCGGCTACAACTCTCCCAGCCTGATCGCACTCGCCAAGTCGGTACGGTCCTGCTCTCTCCTCGCACAACGCAAGCTGACGTCTGGACAAACAGGATGAGTTCGCCATCGCCGCCATGAACCGTCCGGCGCTCGGGTCGTTCCCCTCGGCGTCTTGGGCCGAGACGATCAAGTCGGGTCTCCTCTCCGTCGCCCCCAAGGGACTCCCCCACCTCTTCACGCAGATGTGTGGGTCCTGTGCGGTCGAAGGCGCGATGAAGGCGGCGTTCTTTGCGTACCGGGAGCGCGAGCGTGGAGTGGCTCACGTCGAGGGCTTCACGCCCGACGAGGTACGCCCTTTGGCTCTCGGTGCGAGGAACCTCGCTAACGCTCAAATGGAACCAGATGAGCTCCTGCATGAAGAACCAAGCCCCTGGAAGCCCCGACCTCTCCGTCATGTCGTTCAAGACCGCGTTCCACGGACGTCTCCTCGGATCTCTCTCCCTCACCCGATCCAAGGCGATCCACAAGCTCGACGTCCCGGCCTACGACTGGCCTGCCGTCACCTTCCCTCTTCTCAAGTACCCTCTCGACGAGTTTGCGGCCGAGAACGCCGAAACCGAGGCGCGCGCGCTCGCAGAGGTCGAGGCTACCATCATCGAGTGGAAGAAGAAGAAGCCCGTCGCTGCGCTCATCGTTGAGCCCATCCAGTCGGGTGCGTTCGTTTTGCCGACTAGTTGAGATGCTCGCTGATGCCGTGATTTTCACAGAGGGAGGAGACAACCACGCATCGCCTGCATTCTTCAACGCGCTTCGCACGCTCACCAAGGAGCACGGAGTCTTCTTCATCGTCGACGAGGTGCAGACTGGAGTTGGTGAGTTTTCGCTCAGCTCTCCGTCAACGCTGTACTGACTTTCGGCGACGCAGGCGCGACCGGAAAGTTCTGGGTGAGTCTCCATGCTCGTTCCCCAGCTTGCGACGTTCGGAGCTAAACTCGCTCGCGCGCAGGCTCATGAGCACTGGAACCTCGATACTCCTCCGGACTTTGTTTCGTTCAGGTTTGTCGTTTGCCTCGGTCGCAGGGCGTCGGAGACTGATCAGACGTTGATTTCGCAGCAAGAAGATGCAAGCCGCTGGGTTCTACCACGCTCCTTCCACTCGCGCTTCCCTTCCCTACCGAAAGTGGGTCTCCTTCCACTCCTCCCGCCATTCGAAGGAACTGACGCCCGTCAACAGCTACAACACCTGGATGGGAGACCCGATTCGCGCGCTCCAAGCCCGCGAGATCATCAACGTCATCAAGTCTGAGAATCTCCTCGAGCGCACCGCCAACGTCGGAGACTACCTCTACTCCTCCCTCGCCCAACTCGCCAAATCGGGCGCTGGACTGTCCCACATCCAGAACCTTCGCGGCAAGGACCAGGGAACGTTCATCGCGTTCGACTGCGAGACGCCGGCTGCGAGGGACCAGTTTGTGGCGGGGATGAGGAATGCGGGAGTTAACATGGGAGGGTGTGGGGAGCGCGCGGTTAGGCTTAGGCCGATGCTTGTGTTTGAGAAGAAGCGTGCGTGCCGCGTCCTTCCCTTCCGCCAAGCATCGCTAACCCTTCTTTCCTCCTACAGACGCAGATGTGTTCTTGTCCAAGGTCGAGGATACCCTCAAGACGCTGTAGGGCGCGTGCAAGCAATGTATTCCTCAGGCTTGAGGGGAGTCTCCAGGGAAATTTCACTGCATTCCTGCTCTACAGTTCCGGCGGTTGGTACCCCTCGAGAGCCCAATACGGCATCTCGCTGCTCCAATCCCACTCGGTCGTCGTGTACCTCAGCGCATGCAGGTAGATGAAGAGCTGGCGCCCGGGCTCATCAACCACCAGCGGCATGAAGCACTCCCCGCAAACTCCCTCCTCCACCACCTCCTCCACCACCTCGTTCTCGGCGAGATTCTTGGCGAGCAATCGCTCCCCGCGCTCTCGTCTCACTCGCCGCGTCTCCTCCGTCACTTGATCCGCTGAAAAGGCCAGAGCTTCTTCGCGGCCGAAACTGTGGAGAGCGCCGTAGATTGGGTCGTTGGCGATTGGGTGACCGAGGGATTGGAGGTGGAGCTGCGACGAGGTGTTAGGAGGAATTTGGGGAGAGGAGGAGGGACGGACTCGGATTTGGTGCGTGCGGCCGGTGATGGGGAAGCCTGCGACTGGGGTTAGTTCTCTGCGAGAAGGGTGGGCAGGCCGTGCGCACAATGCACGACGCTCGTGTTGGACTTGGAGTCGTAGCTGAGTCGTCGGAAGACAGTCTTGGCCGGCTGGAAGGTGAAACTGGCATCAGTGGGAGGATTCGCGCGAACGAAGCGGTGACTCGCCTTCCCATCCGGATGGACGATGTTGATGCCGATCTGGCTGTTGATCGTAAGGAGAGGTTGCTCGCACACGATCACGCCACTGCGAACAACATCAGCACGCTGGCACCCAAGAGGAAGAACTGGCGTTGAACTCACTCGGGGACCTCGCCTCGACACCGCGCGACGTACTCCTTCTTGACCCCTCCATCCGCCGCTCGAGATCCATTGAACCACGCTCCGAGCCTCTTTGATCCTTCGACGGTGAGAGCGCAGACCATCACGCCCGAGGTGAGACGATCCAGTCGATTAGAGGTGTGAACGAGCGGGAGGTCGTGCTCGTATTTGAGGATCGATAGGAGGGTCTGGAAGTGATAGCGGCCTGTTGTGTGGACCTGCAGACAAGCTAAGCTTGAATGCGGTGGAGGAGGAGCGAACGTACCGGCATCGAACCAGGCTTGACGACGACCAGAGTCTCGCCGTCGTTCCCAGGTAGTCGGCCGTCGTAGAGGATCTTGATCTTGCCAGCAACGATTGGTGGCTCGTGCCTGTATAGTGGCGTGAGTTTCTGCTCCTCCCTTTGAAGGGTTGACTCACCGATGTAGAACGTTGGATAGCAGGTCGCCATTGCGGAGGATCGTGGTTCCAGTCGTCTTGGCGTTGTTGACGACGATGGCTTCTGTAGAGCCGACGTTGTCAGTTCTTTGTCACCTGCCTTAGAGCTCTAGGACTCACCAGAATCGATGGCCCATTGCTGCGCGGAGAGGGAGAGCGATCAGAACAGCTCCGCAAAACGGTGCCAGCCGAGTCGACGAACGTAGTACTCGGGACTCATGTCCTTGACCCACTCCTTGTACCTGCGAGCACTCTTCCTTAGCAACTCTCCCAACAGCAAACGAAGGGAAGAGCGACGCACACATCAAGCACCTCGCGACCGACCCAGCGTCCCTTTGCAAACGATCCAAACGCGTAGCTGCCGGCCTCCATGAGTGCCGCCCTTCAAGCAGGAAGAAGGAGAGAGAGCTCACAAGTACGGCTTGACCTTCCTCCGCCCTCCTTCCTCGTAGTACTCAGGAACAGGCGGCGGGAGCGCAAAACGTCCAGTCGGAGGAGGAAGAGACAGCGTGTTGGTCCCGTTTGGGCCACGGCTGGCTCGTCGCTTTGAAGGGGAAAGCTCTGGGTCCATTGGAAGGGGCTTGAGAGCAGAGAGGGCGTTTGCGAGCAGGAGGAACGGGGCAAGAGGTGAGTGACTTGGTTGAACGCGCGCGTTTTTGCGCGTTTTCGACGTGCGTGTCGTCTCTCTTCTGCTGGAGGACCTGCTCGCTGGGTTCTCTGCTCTCTTTGCTCTCGCTCGATGGCCTGTGGGATCGCTTACAAACTCTTACAGCAAAGTGGCAACGGGGAACTATAGAAGAAATTGGACGAGGAGGGCGCTAAAACGTGGATGGAGAGGGGAGAGAAGGGTTCTGGGGCACCTCACGACATGAACGAATAAGTATCCATCGCTCCAAACGCTCCCCAGGGCATCCCTCCCTGCTGTCCCTGCCCCCCCATTCCTCCCATCCCGCCCATACCTCCCATTCCATAAACGTCGTGCTGCCCGTGCTGCTGCTGCATCTGGTGCTGCTGCTGCTGCTGGAGGTGCGCCGCCATGAGGAGCGAGTGCTGCTGCGACAGGACGCTCGGGCTCAGGAACCCGAACTGAGCCTGGAGCATCGCCTGCGCCTGCGCATTCATGCCGTTCATCGACCCGTTGTTGCTCATCGAGAGGTGCTGGTTCGAGAGGAAGGACGAGGGCGAAGAGGAAGGACGACGCGCTTCCGCCGAGATCGAGTCGGAGCTGTCCAGCGAGGCCGAGGTCGATTGCTGGAAGTGGGGCGGGTACGAGAGGAGAGGCGACTGAGCCAACTCGGTGAAGGAGGTAGGCGAGGCGATCTGCTGCTCGGGCGAGCTGGCGGTGCTGGCGCTGCCGTTGATCGAGTAGTTGGTGGAGGAGGGGGTGGGAGCGGCGGCGTGGGGGATATCGACCGCGGCGGGGAGAGGCGTAGGCGGGGGGAGGGGAGCCATGCCGAGCCGAGCGCGGAGCTGGTCGACCTGGCGACGAAGATCGTTGTTCTCCTTGATGAGAGCGTGCTCCTTGACCTGCCAGGAGAGGAGAGTCAGGTCACGAATTTCCAGGGGTTAGGAGCGAAGAGAGCGAAGACGCACCTGAGCGTCGAAGACAAAGTCGAGGGCCTTGTTGACGATGATCGACTTGGAAGGACGCTTGACGTTAGCCATCGAAGGCAACGCTTCAGCCAGAGTCTGCAAGGAAGGAGCCGAAGTTAGCCCCTGGTCCTCGAAACGCGCGCGTGAAGACGCGATCGCGCAATCACACGACCCGAGAACGCACCATGAAACGACCGTTCAAACTCTCCCTCCTCGCACGCTCGATGGCGTTGTGCGTCGCGCGCTTGTCGGCGGCGCCAGGTCCCTTCCTGCCAAAGGGCTTCTTGGCCTTGCCGTCGTCGTCGCCAAAGTCCTTGGAATCGTCGTCGAAGAGCATCGAGCCCATGTTGGTGTCGGGGGACGAGTTGGTGGGAGAAAAGCCAAAGCCGTGCTCCTGAGCGATCGTCATGGTTCGTTCTAGGGTGGGGGATTTTTGAGTAGTCTAGTTGTTGTGTAGAATCGAAGTCGGGCGAGCCGGGATCGAACAAGTGTGGTTGAAGGGGGGAGGGGAGGAGGGAGGAAGGGTGATGGAGAGGACGGGGGGAGAGGAGGGTTGGTGAAGGGCTGTCGAGGAGGAGACGGGTTAGCTGCCTGCCTGAGGAGGGGAGCGGGGAGCGGGGAAAACGGCGCACTGACTGGTTTCTTCCGATGCAGCAGCTGAAAGCGCGCGAGAAGGATCCAACACTCTTCGAGGAGAGTAGAGAGAGTAGAGTAGAGTAGTCGGTGGGGGGAGCCTCGACTGGGGGGAGAGAGACGATGGGGATTGGTGGCGATAAGAAGGTAAAGGGCGGGGAGGGGGAGGAGTAGGCTGTTAAGGCTGTAGGCGGCGGCGGAGGATGGGGTAGGGTCGCGAGCTGTTCATCGAGTAGAATAGAACACGACCGGTGGCGAGAGGAGGGCAAGGTCAGCGTTGAGTTGACGAGGGTCAAGTGTCTCAGGTGACCCTTGACTCGAGGAAAGGTCGACGGTCCCTTCCCTGCGTGGGTTAGTCTGCGCGTGCGGAGGAGGAGGAACTGACCGGTGCTCGAGCGTTACCCTGGGGGAGAGAGAGAGAGAGTGCTGAAGGCGGTGGGGTGAACAGAAGAAGAAGGCCCGAAACCCCAGCAAGACACAGCGCTCTGGGCTTCTCAAGCTTGGCGGACGTCCAGAGGTAGCGAACTTGGTCGTGTCGTCGTCGTCTTTCCGCGAGCAGAGGTTGTCCCCAAGGATATCCCTGACTTGCCATCGCGAGCGTGGAAGCAGTCCCTCGCCTCCCCTCCCTCCTCGCCAGAGAGCAGTCCCGTGAGTCTCAAAGGGGCCGCGACTCACTCCCACCCGGCAAGCTCGCGCGACCCAGGTTGTTGCTGAGGAGACGAGTGGACGAGCGAGGAGCTCGTGCAGCGGCGTCGCAAGTATGCAACGAGGAGGAGGAAATTGCACGCAGGTCCAAGTAGAGTAGTCGCCCGATGCGTCGGTCGCAGTTCGTCACGCAGAGGGTAGTCTAGGGAATGTTGTCGAGGAGAACGAAGAGGGATCATGGAGGGCGGTGAATTAAGGAGGTGCGCGAGGGGAGGTGGAACGTTCCGCCGGCGGGGAAGTCTTGGGGGCTGGCGGTGCGGTGAAATTGCTTTGAGGGAAGGAGAGGGCGTCAGAGTTGAGGCCTCGAGGGTGGTGGGGAGTGTTTGCTGCAGAAGGAGGAGAGTCAGCTCGTTCGCCCGTCGCAGACTGCTCACCGCCAGCGCTCTTCGCTCCAGATCGACCTCGCCGACTGCTGCTCTTCACGACTGCTGTGAGTCGTTCGCGAAAGCGACTCGGGGGCTGGCGAGGGGAGTGCGAGTGCTCGTCGCCTTTTGGTGAGGTCGGCCACGCTCCACACCTGAACGGAGGAGAGGGTAGAGCTCCTCGTCTTGATTTTCCTGGCGAGGGTGCAGCAGGGGAGGGACCAAGGCTCGTGGACTCTGACCCTCCAATTCCCTTCGTCCATCGCAGCTACTTTCCACTTTTTCGCAAGGTCGTTCTTTCCCCGCTTCTCTAGTTTTCAACTCTCGCTCTAGCAGCTATTCAAAATGAACTTTTACCTCGGCTCTCAGCAAACTCGGCTGCGAATACCCACTCCAGCTCGTGCGATCTCAAAACTCTCCGCGGAGCTGCAGCTAGAGGGTGAGGGAGAAGAGATTCCTTGTCCCCCAGCTTCTCTTCTTTCCCTCTGCTGGAACCTCGCTCTGCCATTCTCTCCCGACCCGCAGTTGGGAACCGTTTCTACCATTGCGAAACGAACAGCTGCCTCCCGATTTCTTCTCCAGGACTTGCCACCTGGGATGAACGACAGGCTCTCTGACAAACACAGAGCTGTTTATGTAGGGAGTCCTGAAGCGAAGAGCCAGCCTTAAAAGAACACGGTGTGCGAAGTTGTCTGGAATTCGAAGTTTGAGGCCAGCTCCTCTCTCGTTTGGACCATCACCTCTTCAACTTTTATCGCAACGCCTGGCCTTCAACCACCGCCAGGAGCTGGCCTGCAGCCCCAGTAACGTGTGGCCATGCAGCGTGAGTCACCACACGGCTCCGCAATTCCCCTCAGCTGATCGTTGTTTGGCGTAGAGGAACAACAACCCGGCGCTCGAAGGGTCAGAGTCCTCACGGGCAGCAACAAGGGCTCCACGACTCAGCCTTACCCACCGCCACTCAAGCACGCTTCCTCCTCCCCCTCGACCTCGTCCTCGTTCTCCGCGTCCAAGCCGCTCAAAGCTCGAGTAGACCCCTCCGCCTTTGCCACCCCGATCCTCCGCCGAACGCCCTCCTCCCAGTCGACCACTCCCATCGCAAGACCACGAGCTCAAGTTACGCCAGGCCTCGCCGCTCACTCTGCCCCTTCTCCGCCGCTGGGATCGCCATTTTCGCGTGCAGCCACGGTCACCTCTCCTAGGATCGTTCAACGACCTCCAAGTCCCGTCAGAGCTCGTCCAGGGCTCAATGCAGGGGGTGGAGTGTACAAGAGTGGAGGAGGAGGAGGACAAGACTCTTGGGAGGACCGAAAGTACGCTACGACCTTCCCAACAACAATCACTCATCTACCAGCATCCGTATCGACTCGGACCCTCCACACGCCTTCATCCCATGCCCCCTCCCACGTCCCACCCCTCAGCGCCTCCAGCTCCTCCGGCAGTTCCACCCCTTCCCCTCTCACCTCTCCCAACGCCAACTCGAGCTACGAGTTCCCAAGTCCTTCGTTAGGGGCGCCGTCGCGGCTGGTCCCGCGCACGAGCGGCGCAGGAGATGGTCTCCTCCCCGCGCACGCTATCGCCTCGGGAACTGGATCCCCCGCGACGTACGCCTACCGCTCGCCGTCGCCCGTCCCACTGAACTCCCCCTCGACCGCCGGACCTCCTCAGCGGAAGAACACGAGGCCGCCGTCGACGACGAGCACGACGGCAAGTCGACATACGAGGTCCATGTCCGTCACTTCCTCGTCGTCGATATCGTCCGTGGTCTCGTCGCAGGAAGAGGCTTCGCGAGCGCATGTCAGGGCGCCGTCCGCGGCGGGGTTTCTCGGCAAGGGGAAGCTCAGGGAGGATGCAGGCGGCGAGGTCGGAGATGGAGGAGGTGCCGAACGAGCGATTTGGTTGGCTTTGGAGGAGGAGAGAAAGGCGAGCGAGGAGAGGGAGCAGGAGGCTCGCGTCGCACGCAAGGTACGCGTTCCCTTGCCGTTTCGCAAGCCCAGGTTCTGACGCCTCTCGCAGATCCTCGACCTCGAAATCACTACCAACTCGCTCCTCACCATCAACGCCTCCCTCGAACGCCTCAAAGTCCTCCAGGCGACCGAGATCCGCGACCTCCGCAAACGCCTTCGCGAAAGTCGTACCCTCGTCCCCCTCTCCTCTGGCGCCCTCATCACCGACGAAGGTCTCGAAAGTGGGGACGACTCTAGTACCGCCTCGGGCGAGGAGGACGACGAGAAGGAAGCGACGTGGGAGGAACTCTTGCAGGAGGATCAACGGTTCGCGGGAGTGGCGGTCGTGTTGGAGACGTTGTTGAGGAGGGGGAAGGAGGCGATTGCGTTCAAGCCGACTGTGTTGGAGGGAGGGAGAGTTCTTCACCAGGTTGAAATTGAGGAGAGCTGGGAGGAGGGGGAGGGGGAGGGGGGTGGCGAGGCGGAGGCAGAGCGGGATGAGGGGCGGGGTGACATGTATGCGAGGGGTGCGCTTCCAGATTAGCTGGGACTGGAGCGTTGGAATCGAGCGCGCGGCCAGCTGGCGCTGTATCACTAGGTCGACCTCTCCCCGGACGCAGCGGTGGCTTGATCGCACAACGGTTTACAAAGGGTCGATACTCAGGCTCCCACGTCCATCTTGACCTCCTCCTCCTCCTGCTCCTTCGGCGCCTCCTCCAACTTTGCCCGTCGCGCCTCGAGCCACTTCTCAAACACCGCCGCCGACGACGACGACGGCGCTTTCTTCGACGGTGTCGGAGTGACCCGTCGAGAGATGAAGTCTTCCGTCCCGGGACCGTAGAAGATGCGGTACGACCGCAGGCAGATCTTGCACTGCAAGCTCGACTTGACGATGATGTTGGACGGGAACGCGTCGGTTCCAGCCGGAGACGCCTTCCTCATGTTCCTGCGAGCGAGACAGAGCGACGATCAGCTTTGATCCACTGGCTCGGGGAGGGAAAGGAGCGACGAACCTCCACAGGAACGGGATCGTCTTGGGGTCCGTCCCAGGCGTCGGGTCCGAGAGCACAAACTTCTCGAGGTAGGCCGCCCATTCGCGCTCGGCCGTAGGGAGGTCGTCCGTCGACACGCTGTCCTTGCCGAGGAGCTGGATCGCGAGCGAGGAGCGGTCGGGGACCCACTCGATCCGGTACAGGTTCTCGTCGTTCCCGATCGCGCTCTCGGCTTGCGAGCGGTAGAAGGTCTGCTGCTGAGAAGTCGACCGATCGGGGTGGGCACGATCCTCCTGGAGTAGGTCGAAGAGATCCTGCGACTTGCTGTCGCTGAGCGCGATCTGACTCTGCGAGTTCGAGAAAAGGACGTCAGTTGGGGGAACGACCAGGGCCCAGGCGGTCGAGATCGCGCACCTGCTTGACGATCCCGTGGAGCAGCTTGTCGAACGTGAAGAGCACGTATCCTTGCGTTCCAAACATGTGGCGCATGCCCTCCTCGAACGCGGCCTGGTCGATGGCGCCGTCGAAGAGTCGTTCGCAGAGTCCGAGCGCTCGCTGGTAGTAGTGCGCGGGCGGGACCAAAGAGTTTGAGCCGATGGTCGAGGAGAGAGAAAGGGAGGGGACGTGTCGAGCGGTGATCGGCTGGGGAGGGGGAGGACTGGCGAGAGTGACGGCCGACTTCTTGAGGATGGTGAGACGGAGGTAAACGATCTGGTCAAGAACGTCAGTACTCGGCTTTGCGGAGGCATCACGAGTCGAAAGCGCACCTGGAGAAGTCGCAGCAGGCAGTACATGTTGGAGTTGGCAAAGAGGTTCCACTGCCGACGAATGTCGACTCGAGGGGGTCGATCGTCGACGGGAACGATGACTTCGGGGAGGCTCTCCATGATCGTCGCGTGCTCCAGCGTACCCGCGGACGATTCAAAGACCTCGAGGGCGTCGATCGACGGGCTCGCCAGCTCGTCGACCACCATCCCGATGACGGAGCTATCGCTCGTGCTCGACTCGCCGGCAGGAGCTGCTTCCACGAGCATCTCGCTGGTTGCGAGCGTCTCGCTGGTTGCGAGCGACTCGCCGGTTGCTTCGACTGCCGGAGCGAGGAGGGAGGCGAGAGAGGAGAGGTCGGTAGGGAGAGGGTCGATGGGGAGAGGAACGTCGGCCATCGTCATGTCGCCGTCGGTCGTGTCGGCCGCCGACAACGCCGGGGAGGCAGCGCGGGAGCTGGGAGCGGGCGACGAGACCTTGCTCCTTCTCCCGTTGTCGCCTCGTGCTCCTCGGTTCCCAGGCCCGACGGCGTTCTTGAGCGCCTTCTTCCTCAGATCCCCGCCCGACTTCTTCCCGCCGCGCTTGACGCCGACAACGGACGTTCCCTCCGACACGTCGTCCATCACGCTGGTCCCCGCATCGCTCCCTCCGTCGAGCGAATCGACATCGTCGTCCGCGCCCGCCACCGGCAGTAGCGACAGGGCAAAGTCGGTCGTGCTGAGGGCGAAGACGGAGGGGAGGAACCGACGAAGGAACGCGTCAAGCTTGTCCTTATCGGCGGCCGAGATGGTGGGAGTGCGGTCGAGGAAACAGAAGACGAGCTTGAAGGCGTCGGAGAGGGCGTCGCGGTCGGAAAAGTCGTACTGGAGTTGAGAGTGTGGGGAGGAGGGAGGGAGGCCAGCAGCGATGGCGCGTTGGCGTTGCTCGCGCTTCATCGTCTCGATCTCGGTGACGAGCGCCTTGCTCGTGTGCGTGCGCTTGTCGCTCGCCTTGAGCGAAATGGCTTGGTGGTCGAGAGACTTCCAAAAGTTCTTCGCGTCCTGTTCGCCGAGGATCGTTAGCTCACCGCAAGCGACAAGACGAGGAAGGGAGACGAACGACATCGCGCCAGACGCGGTTCCACTCTCGCAGCGCCCGCTTCCACTCGTCGTCCTTCTGCTTGAGTCGAGCGAGGACGATCGGCACCGCGACGCAAGGGTTCTCGTGCAGCGCCTGGATGACCTCGCCTCCCTGCTCCTTGCCGTAGACCTTCTTGATGACGCGCTGGTAGATGCTCTTGCTCTGATTGCCGAGTCCCGGCTTGAGGCGGAACGTTGCTCGCTCGTCGGCTTCCATGATGGCGATCCGAGTGGCAATGGGTTCGAGGAGGGCGATCGTGCGGAGGTTGGCTTCGATGTGGTAGTCATACTCGTGGCGCTCCTCCTCTGAGCGGTGAAGAGCTTCCTCGTACGGGTTCTTGCGGTGAGCGACGAAGCCTTCGTCGCTGGCCCAGCTCGGCTGCGAAACTACGGCAAGACGCAGTCAGTGAATCGTTCTTCGAACGCTGGACGTGAGCGGCTCACTCCACTCGTCGTTGAGGACGTCCCAGCACAGCGCATCACGTCCGGAGCAGTTGAGCGAGATCTCCTGCGGAAGCCAAGAAACGTGGTCAGCTCCTCGTCGAACTCGCGCAACCTCTGACGACTCACCGAAGGCGGGAGCTGGCGGTAGCTGGGTCCATACGTCTTCCACCCCTTGCCCGAATCACCCTTGCCTCGCCTCGGCCCATCCAAGCTCGGTACGTTCTCGACGACCCTCAGGCCGTCGACAATCTCGATCCGTCCTCCAGGATCTCCCAACGCGCGTCCCTCCGTCCAGCCGACCATCTCTCTGAAATCGCGCCAAAGCCCTGCGTCCTGCCCGATGAAGAGGAACGCCCTCGAGACGAGCGCGGTGAGGTCGAGGATGTCCTGGGTGTAGAGATTGAGGAGCTTGAGGAACTCGTGATAGGTCGACACGTCGCCCGTGTAGATCTTGACGCGGCTGAAGAATGCGAGATCGACTTGGCTCGCTTGAGGCTTGAGAGGGAGGATGGGTTGGGGAGGAGGAGGGAGAGGAGGAGCCTCGTAGGCGTAGGCGGGGTGCTGAGGTTGGTGGGTCGGGTACGCCTGGACAGGGTAGCCGGGAGGGAATGGGTTGACGTGCTGGTGCTGAGAGTAGAGAGAGGGTTCGGCGCCGGCTTCCGAGTAGGCACCATCGGAGGGGGAGGGGCCTTTGCGAGCGTCCTTGGAGTCGGTCTTGGTGGGACGCTTGCTCTGCACGAGACGACGTCGTCAGCTTCCCCTTTCCGAGCCCGAGAGCAGCCTTGACGAACCTTGGACTTGTCCTCTACCGCCTTGCCCTTGCTCGGCTTGGCCTTCTTGACGCCGCTCACCTCGTCTCGCTTTAAGTTGCTCGTCGAGGGCCGCTTAGTACCTCCCGTCCTCGCCTGCGAGCCGCTCCCTCCCGCCATCTGACCGAGTGCGAAGGGCGTCACGTTCGCTTGGTCGCCCGACGTATCGGGAAGGAACTGTTTGAACTCGTCGAGGAGATCTGGGGCAGCGTGGAAGAGGGTGGTGACCTGCGCGTAGACCTGCGGTGGGGCAAAGGCCGTTAGCTTCGCTGGACGCCGGCGGGAAGGGGAAACGGAACGCACGTCCTGGATCGCTCGTCCTTCCTTCTGGTACGTCTGAAGGATCTCGAGGAACGCCTTGTACGTATCGGGGTCGCGAACGAAGCGGTTCTTGATCTTGTTGACGTAGTTGATGGCGTGGTTGAACTCCATCGGGGGACGCGAGAAGTGGTCGTTGGCGGGGGAGACGCCACTGATACTCGCCGCCGACGCAGCTGCCATCGCGGCCGCCATGTCTGCGCCGCGCCCCGGGACGAACTGGGAGGAGAGGAGACTGATGGCTCCTGGCGTGGCGACGGGGGTGGAGGCGGCAAGAGCTGAGATGGAAGGGATGGGAGGGAGAGTGGGGAGGTGGAGGGCTGCCTTCGCGTCGGGTTTCGAGGAGAGGGGGGTTTGGGCGGGCTTCGAGGCGGGTGGTGCTGGGCGAGTGGCTGTGGTGGGTTTGGCGGCTTCCTTCTCGGCGGGAATGGGGAGAGGCTTTGCCTGCGTTGGTAGGCTAGTGCCGGCTGCCTTGGAGCCTGCAGCTCCGGGCGCCGTGATCTGCGTGCGCGTGGTCATGCCCATCGGAGTCGTGACGGTGATGGTGGTGACGCCGCCTTCGTCCTGGGGAGTAGAGGTCGAGACGGAGCATTCGATGCGGTAGCCGGGAGGGAGGAACGTGTTGAAGCCCTGGATGAGGGCGGGGTGGCCTCGGAAGAGGGTGCTGACCTGGAAAACAGCGGCGTCAGTGCTGGTCCACGAGGCAGATCCCACTCGACAATGGCACGTACGCGCTCGATGACTCCTGGAGTGTCGATTCCCTGCACGAACCGAGTTAGCCCTCGCTCCCCACAACCACGCGGAAGGAACGCACCTGGCTCTTGAACTCTTTCATGATCATGAGGAACCGGTCGTAAACTGGGGAACTAAGAGTCAGCTCTGCTGTGGACTAGGCTGCTTCAGATCGCACCTTCCGCCTGATCATTGAAGGTGACCTTGACGCGGTCGAGATAGCTGCAGGAAGGAGCGGGTTCGGTCAGCCACGACTACCTCCTCGCTGGCACGGTGAGTGCGCACCTGAGGGCGTCCTTGACGTTGAGAGGGCGGAAAGCTGCAGGAGCGGGTCCCTTGGGGTCGGCAGGTGCTGCTGGTTGGCTGGGACCGGCTGCAGGTCCTTGCGAGGTGGGCGTTTGAAGAGGAGGAGCAGCTGGTGGGTAGCGAGGAGCGGCTGGGGCTGCCACTGCTACTGCTGCTGCTGCTGCTGCTGTAGCAGGTTGCGCTGGTGGTACTCCAGGCTGTTCCGCCATGAGTTGTCGTCGTCGTCGTCGTCGTCGTCGCTTGGGCAGAGAAGCGAGAGTGATCTGGCCCAGCGGGAGACGAAGCGAATTTGAAATGGGTCGAAAGTCGCCATCTCGCTCGAATCTCCTCTCTCCAAGTCTCCAGCTCTGCTCCCTCCCTCAGCCCTGTTTATCAACCTGGCCACTCGAGCAACAGCAAGACTCGCTCAACAGTCGAGACTACTCAGTACAGCAACCACCATGTCGTCCGAGTACACCACCCGTCAGTCTTACTCTGATCCGCCCTCTCCCCGTCCTCTCCGAGCTCACCCGCCAACTCTCTCCCCACAGGCCAAGTCGGCAGTGCCAACACGTTCGGTAGGTCGTACTCGAGTGCTCTGCTCTAGCTCTCGCTAACCGTGGCTCCTCCCTGCAGAGTACCGCGTGTACACCGAGCAGAACGGCACCGTCATCTCCCCCTTCCACGATATCCCCCTCTTCGCCAACGAGGCCCGCACGATCCTCAACATGGTTGTCGAGATCCCTAGGTGGTCCAACGCCAAGATGGTGGGCTCCGAGTCGCGTCTTTGCTGAGAAGCCAGGTGCTGATCCCTCCCGCCTTTCCCTCGCGTTCCCCCAGGAAATCTCCAAGACGGAGAGCTTCAACCCCATCCTCCAGGACACCAAGAAGGGCAAGCTCAGGTTTGTTCGCAACTGCTTCCCCCACAAGGGTGAGTTTCCTCTTCGTCGCACCGTTTAGTGCGGCACCGGGAGCTGATTCGACTGCGCGCGCAGGTTACCTCTGGAACTACGGGTGAGTATCCCAGGCTGGACGAGGAGGACGCCGCTGGAATCCACGCTGACCTTTGCTTGCGCTCTCCTCGATAGTGCCTTCCCCCAGGTCAGTACAGCCCTTCTCAGCTCGCGCTCGATTAGCTAACGGCTCCCCTCTTGCAGACCTGGGAGGATCCCAACGTCATGCACCCCGAGACCAAGGCCAACGGTGACGATGACCCCGTCGACGTCTGCGAGATCGGAGAGGCCATTGGCTACACCGGACAGGTCAAGCAGGTCAAGGTCCTCGGCATCATGGCTCTCCTCGACGAGGGCGAGACCGACTGGAAGGTCATCGTCGTTGACGTCAACGACCCCCTCGCTAGCAAGCTCAACGACATTGAGGATGTCGAGAGGCACCTCCCTGGCTTGATCCGCGCGACCAACGAGTGGTTCCGGTGCGTCTGTCCCGCTTTGCGTTTCGTCGGGCGGGGGAGCTGACTTGGCTCTTTCCCCAGCATCTACAAGGTGCTTCAAAGGATGGTGGCTCCAGCTGGAGCGAACGGGAGCTGACTTGCCCTGTTCCTCCTCGCGCAGATCCCCGACGGAAAGCCCGAGAACCAGTTTGCGTTCTCTGGCGAGGCCAAGAACCGCAAGTACGCGACCGAGATCATCCACGAGTGCAACGAGGCGTGGAAGCGCCTCATCGCTGGCCAGGTCAAGTCCGACATCTCCCTGTGCGTTCCCCCCCTTTCGGCCCTCGTCGACTCGAGCTGACTCTCCCCCCCACCTGCAGCAACAACGTCACCGTCGAGGGCTCTGCTGGAAAGATCACCACCGCCGATGCTGCCTACGCCGCTCTCCCCGTTGACTCGAGGGGCGCGCCTGCTCCCATTGACCCCTCCAGTGAGTTCGCTTGTTGCGCAGCCTCCCGGGCTCATACTGATTCCCCTCCCCCCAGTCAACAAGACGTTCTTCATCAGTGGACACGCCGTATGCTCCTTTGCTCGCTCGTTCTGGGATCAACGCTGATCTGGTACCCGCTGCGCAGGTCTAAATTGCTGTTTAGGGTATTGTTGGGGATGCTGGATTGCAAAAAAGTCGTGCTTCTTGTGTTTTGTGGCTGTTCTGTTCCCGTCCGCGCTGTCCGCATTCCTGCCTGCTGTGATCCTCCGAGTGGCGGAGCGAGTGGGTCGGAGGAAGGTGGGTGAGGAGCGATGGCGGGGAACGGGGGAGGATGGGTTCGGGAAGAAGGCGCCGGAGAGGTGGTGCAGGGTGTGTTGGGGGTTGAGAGGGTTGAGGTGGTGAGGAGGAGGATGGGGCTGACTGGCAGGAGGGGAGGTGATTGTGATTGTGAATGGCCAAAAAAAACGATGATATTCCCTGCCGGGGAGTCGAACCCCGTTCGCGGCTGTGAGAGAGCCGAATCATGACCGGTAGACCAGCAAGGACTGGTATGGGCTAAGAAAGCCTCTTTGTCAGCTATGACTCAGTTTGCCAGGTCGAGGTGAGGAGACGCGGTAGATAGATAGATAGATAGATAGATATCTTCATTTCTAGTCCATGTCAAGCATATGCCCATGTAGACCACCAGTATTTGGGAGAGCCCGAAGGCAAAGGGGAAGTAAAGGGGGAGTGCGGGGTGTGGAGCGTGTCCTGTAGTGTCCAGATACTTAAAACGCAGCGTGGGAAACTCGGCCCACAGGCTCGCTCTTGCGCAGGGACCTCTCTGACGGAAAACGGACTCGTTTGGGGTACACGCCAGGTGCACCAGGCCATCTA
>JANGFH010000715.1:0-15695 GCA_025758715.1 Glaciozyma martinii | reverse complement strand
GGGGCGTGGGGCGGGGGAGAGGTGGGAGAGGGCGCTGGTACGAGGGTTGAGGCGGGGGAGAGGCGAAGGACGAGGTCGAGGGGGATCCAGGAGCGGAGGTGGTGGGAGACCCTCCGTTCGAGTGGAGGTAGTGCGGCGGAGGAGGGACAGGGCCAGGGTGAGTCTGCCCACGGAGCTGGGACGTGCGGCTCGCAGCAGCGACCCCTGCGCCGTTCGCACGTGCTACTCCCCGCGCCTTGCCCGTCGAGCTCTTGCGCTCCGCCTTTGCGCGCACTGGAATCGGTGCGGGTGAAGGAGCGGGAGAGGCGGGGAGCGAATTGCTCTGTCCGATCGCTGCGGCGTAGCGGGCTTGCGCCTGGGCTTCGAGGCTCATGTGGAGCGTGAGGAGGGACTGGTCGAGTTGGCCTGGAGGGGAGAACGCGTTGGGGTAGGGGAAGGGCGACGTGGGGACGGAGGCGGTCTGGGGGAAGGGGGTGGGGTAGGTGGGAGGGTAGGCGTGGAGGAATGAGGGCGTGCCGGAGAACGAGTTGGCAAAGTTGGGGGTGGGGAGCCACTCCTGCGGAAGTTGGACGGGGTAGGAGGAGGAGAGGGAGGGGAAGAAGGAGTTGGGAGGAGCGTAGGCGGGGTTGAAGGCGAGGGGGTACGATGCTGAAACGTTGTGGTTGCTGGCGAGTCCATCCCCTCCTCCACCGCCACCGTCGACCGTGAACGCTCCTCCTTGGGACCCCGTAAGCCAGTCATACGGCGACGGCTGCCTCAGTCCCTCCCCTTTCCCCAGCGTGCTCCCTTCCTTCATTGCGCTGAGATGGTTGGCCTGGAGGTGCTTGAGAGTCGCCAACGGCGGCGAGGTACTGGCGGAGGTGTGGGAGGACTCGACGGCGAAGGGGCTGAACGCTTCCGGAGAGTCGGCGGAGGAAGGAGTCGAGTGGCGGGAAGTGGAAGTCGTTACGCTGAGGGGTCCCTTGTCGCCTGGTCGCTGAAAGGCAAACTGGGCAGAGGTTGGTTGCTTGCTCCCCTGCTCGAGGTCGTTCAAGGGTTGAAAGTCGGTAAAGAGGTCGTCCTCGACGAGGAAATCGCTAAAGTCGACCTCCCCTGCCTCGTCTTGAACCAGGTAGTCGGCCAGTTTTGCCGTGAAGAAAGAGAGCGGGAGGAGGTGCCAGCCGACGCGAAAGAGGTGGGGGCGGCGAAGGAGCTGTCGGTTACGAGTCAGTTCCCTGGGCCTGGTGCTGACTGGGGTAGAGAGCTTTACCTGAAGGAGGGGGAGTAACTGCTGCTGTCGGCCAGTCGGAGGAGGACAAGCAACGGGCTAAGCCTGTGCCTGCGATTCATTCCGGATCTCTTTTCTATCTCTCACCAGCTTGTACACACGCAGGAACGCCACCAGCTGCTCTTCCCTCTACGCCAGAATCTCGAGTCGCGAATCCTCCCTCTTCCTCCCTCAGGAGCCCTCTCTCTCTCTCAGATCCCACTCCTCGATTTGCCGAGGCTATCGGCTCCTCTATCAGCCCCACCTCGAGAACGAAAAACGTTGATCCTCTCGCTGATCTTTCAGCAAACTCTTCCCTCTCTGCTCCGTTCATCGCCCGCAACCGAAACTAGGGCGGATCCTATTCTTCGGGCGAAGAACCTCTCTCCTCTCGAGGAGCGAGCTCCTCCCCACGGGTCTCTCCGGCCCGCGAGACGAGGGTCGTGAACCCCCTGAACGGAGCAGGGAGCAGGTGGACAAATGCAGCTCTCGTCGTTTTTGTTTGGCTCGCGCGGGACCCGGCTCGCTCTCCTCTCTCGACCCCGCGCTTCCGTTGCTCTTTAAACCCCTTCTGCTCGTCTCCTCTCCCGGCCTTCCTATACCCTACTCAGGGACACGTCCCTCGACGCCAACTCCGTCATCCGAAGAGCTTCGCAACACCCTCTCACCCAATCCCTTTCGGAGCCTTTGTCCGGGCTTGTCCCCTCCCCCGTGCGGAACTACTGGGATGAGCCTTCGTGCGTGATCTTCTGAAATCACGACGAGAGGATCTTGCTTCGCAGTCCGAGGGGCGAGACACCATAGCGCAAGAGCTCCAACTCGTCTCCGCTGAATCCGCTCTCCCCCTCCCCAAGTCTGCTAAAACCACTGCTAAGATTGCCCAACCAAAATGCCAAAACACAACAAGAAGAACCCCCCGCCCGCGCACGTATCAACCTCCCCTCGAAAGGAACTGCGTCGCCCTCTCTCCCAACGCCGCCAACTTCCTCAGCAGGGGTGATCCCCCGAGCGCACCAACAGCTTCGACGACGCCACCAGGCGAACGATCGAGGACTCGGCGAAGGACGTCCTGCTCGTCTTCGTGGAGAGGGGATTGGGAGGGAGTGGAGCGCGACTTGTCGTCTGCGGAAGAAAGCGTCAGTGAGGGACGAGGAGGAAGGAGGGGAGAAACGCACCGGTTCCGACGTCGATGGAGCCTTTGGGAGTACGACGACGCTTCAAGCTTGGTCCTGCGCTCGTGTTGGTGTCGCCCTTCGCGCGTCGCTTGACTTCGACCTCGACCTCGAATTGCTGGCCCGACTTGGCGCGACGCTTTTCGCCTCGAGCTGCTTTCGAGGCCGTTGCTGCTGGTGCGACGACTGCGACCTTCGCCTTCTTCGACTTGGATTTGGACGATCCTGGTGTGGAGAGGCGGTTAGCAAGCGAGCAAGTAATGAATCTGGAAAGAACGAACCTTGCGAGGTACCATCATTGGAGGAAGAGCGCGCATGCGATCGTCCAGCGCGAGCAGGAGCAACGACCGAGTCCTCGTCGTCGCTGTCATCAATTATGATCGAGTTGGTGCTTTCAATGCGTTCCAGCGACTTGGGCGGCGGCTCCAAAGGAGAAGGAGCTGCGCAATCGTCAGTCAGGAACCTAAAGCCACAGCTGGAAGAGAGACGCACAACGACTGCGCTTTGCGGAAGCACGGCGCTTCTGAGAGGCAACAGCGGCCTTCGCCAGCTCCTCCGGAGGCGTCTCGTCAATCTGGCCCGTTACTGATTCCTCCTTGACAGGCGGAGGAATGGCGTCCGTCGAGGGGTCGGGTAGTCGCAAAGAGGGGGAGATGGGAACTCGGTGAGAAGCTGGGATCGAGGTGCGTGTCGATTCGAGGGCCATCGAGATGTCGACTTCGTATCCTCGTCCACTCTGCTCGTAGCTGCTCGGGCTCATCGAATGCTCGTCCCCTGCGAAAGACCGTCAGCTACGTCCTTGACGAAGAGCGAGAAACAAGGACGAACCTCGGCCAGTGGCGGGACTGCGTTGACCCGCTGGAGGAGGTAGCGTCGACGTCGACGCCTGAGGTTGGCACTGCGTCTCGTAGACGTTCGGCAGACCTCCCACCGACACCTTGCCGATGATGCTGAGGAGGTTGCGGAACTCGTCTGGCATCTCGAGGCGCAACGGCAGACTGGCAAACGTCGCGACCCAGAAGTTGTGGAAGGCGATGACGGCGTCGCCGCAATCGTCCTGACTGAGAGCGCGAGTGAGGGGAGGAGCGAGGAAGGGGATGAGAGTTTCGAGTTCCGAGGACGTCGGCGTGACGACGCCTTGGAGAGTGAGGAGGACGGCGCTGTAGAGGGTGACGAGCTGCAAAGCCGATCAGCGGCAATTCCTGCGAATGCAGCGGGCTGACGTACGAGAGACTCTGGTGCGATCTCCAGCATGTTGGTTGCGAGGTCACCGTTCGTGCCAATGTCCTTGACGAGCGAGCACAGCGCGGAGGAAGCGAGACTCGAGATGAAGCCCTGGACCGTCGCAGGCTGCTCCTCGCTGACGGAGAGCAGGAGAAATTCGAGATCGCTAGGAGGACACCGAAGACGTCAGTCAAACAAAAAAAAAGAGGAATGCGGCGGAAGAGACTCACCCGCAAAGCTCGGTACGCCCAAGAAGCTCAGAAAAGCTGTCCGACAACGCGGTCGTTGAGTCGCCGAGAGTGAAGATGGCATCCAACGTTGACTTCGCGAGCTCCTGCCAAGCTCCCATGATTGCCGAATCTCGTCGGAAGCTGCGAGGGGAGTCAGTGGCTGGAGGAGCTGCACGGGAAGGGGAACGCACCTGCGAAGGAGCTTGACGAGCGACTCGAGATCGGCGACGGCGAGGGTCTCCTGAACATCGGTGAGAAGGAGGGCTTTCGTCCAATGAGGAACTGGGAAGAAGAGCAGCATCAGCATTCGTGTCGGAAAGGAGGAAAGGACCAACTGACTGAAGAAAGCGAGCACCTCGGTCGGGACCTGACTAAAGGCGAACGAGCTTGTCGCAGAAGCGAGGAGGGGGAGAGGGTTCGCAGTCAGGCCCATGGCGGACTGGAGCATCGTCATCGTCAAAGGCTCGAAGCGCGTCGCTTCCTGTTCGGTCATCGCACCGGCACCGAAGAACGCAGTCGCGAGGCGGTCTGCAGCCAGAGAAAGTTCAGCACGCGAACGACGGAAGGGAGAAAGGAACAGGACTCACAGAAAGGCTGCTCGCCGTCCGCGTTGAGGGGGAGGCGAAGGAGCCGTTCGCCAAGAACGTCGACGGTTGTGCCGATGAGGATTCGAGTGAGGGAGGAGAGGGTTCCGGCCCCGGCGATGACGAGGGTAGGCAGGCGTTCGAACCAGTCGACAATGGCGAGAAGTCCAGTCTCCATCGCAGCTGGTAGGAACGAACGCATCAGCTCCACGTCTTGAGGAGAGGATCAGCGAGGGAGGCTCACGGTTCTCGGGCTCCGCAGCGAACGCCGACATGAAGTTCCGCCAAAAGGGAGCGATGCACAGCTGCAGAAAGAACAGGTTTCAGCAAGCAACCCCACGATTCGAAGAGAAAGAACGCACGTCGGTGAGGTCCGCCCTCCGTTCTCCTCCCAAACACGTGTCCACCATCTCGAAAACCTTGTCCCCATTCGCCACCGTCCACCTCGTGCTCCACCCCGGAATCGCGACCGGCTGCGGCGCCTTCGCCAACGCTCTCGCAATGAGCAACGCCTGCGCCGTCGGGACCTTGGTCTTCGCGACGCTCCCGTCGAGGAAGACGGCGTTGACGAGCGCCTCGACCCCTGCGTGCCGATCCACTTCGGACGGGGGCTTGACGATAGCAGCGAGGATCGACCATCCGATTATGGCCGTCTCCTGGTACCTCGACCTAATCGCCGTGACGACCTCGTCTCCCACAAACTTCTTCTTCCCCTCCGCCTCCGCCGCCTCGAGCTCGGCGACACTCGCGCCACGCGGAACGTCCTTGATCCATCCTCCCGCGACGAGTCGAGCCCAGAGGATGTCGTACTGCTCGAACTGAGGGTCGACGGCGTCCGGCGCTGCAGGGTCGACGACGAGGGGGGCGCGGTTGAGGACCGAGAGGCCGTAGACGGCGCCCGCGAGGACCTGCGCGAGAACGGTCGCCTTCTCCCGCTGGACCTGCGAGACGCGGTCGTATTGGATCCAGACGCTCCGCTGCGTCGAGAAGACGCCAGTGAGGACGTTGAGGCGTCCTTCTCCGAAGCTCCACGAGAGCGTGCCGACGGTGGGAGGGTTCGTGTGCGACGTGCTGAGGAAGGCGAAGACGAGATGGTTCCAGAGGAGATTGCCGAGGGCGCGGAGATGGAGGGACGAGTGGATTCGGACCTCGTTGACGAGTGAGACCCAAGGGCGGACGCCGGCGGTTTCGAGGCGGCGGAACTTGTGCTTGAGGAGGGCAGGGACGAGAGCGATGACGTTGACGGCCCAAGGAGCTGCGAGGAATGCATCAGTGATGATTCGAGCACGCGAAATGGAACTCGACGCACCCTCGTCGGTTCTCAAAGCCTTGGCCAGCTGTTCAAAGAGCAGCGTGAGACAGGTGGGGTGGTTGGGATCGCTCGTAGTCCGCTTGAGGAATCCCTGCAATCACCGCATCAGCTTCCAGCACCCGAGCGAGGGCAGAGAAAACTCACTTCGAACGTGTTGCCAATGTCGACCGCGAACGCGTCCCTCCTCTTCTTCTCCTTCGCCGCCTGCTCTCCCTCCGCCGTCGAATTCCAGTTTGTCACCAAAGCCCTCACCACCGCTCCCAGGGTCGCGACCGATCTCAACCTCACCGCCATCCCCTTCTTCGGCACCTCCAGCAAGCCCTCCATGACGCTATAAAGCCACTTGTCCCATTGAACGAGCGTCGTCTCGGGGTGCGTGAGGAGGAAGCGCCCGATGGCTGAGATGCCCTCGACGAGGTTGTGGCGCGGCTTGTCGGGAGTCGCGAGTATCGTGCGAAGGACGAAAAGGATTCGAGGGAGGTGGGGGTCGAGGAGGGGCAAGGAGAGGCGTTGGATGTTGAGGAACCAGGCGACGAAGGGGTAGACGTCCTTGTGGACGCTGGAGGAGAGGCCGGGAGAGCCGGGGATGCGGAGGATCAGGGAGAGGACGGTGGAGAGTTCCGAAGCTGCGAAAAAAGGAAATCGATTAGCGAGGTTTCAAGGAAGACAAGGGGAGAGACGCACGGGTGAAGATGGAGGAGAGTCGTTGGTGCTGCACCAATGCTGCAGCGCACTTGATCGCCGCCTGAGCGACGCCGACTTCGTCCTTCTGCCGCCTCATCTCCGCGTCCGACAATCCCGTCCTCGACCTCCTCGTTCCGTCCTCGCGCGCAGGAGAGCTCGACCCACTCCCGCTGCTCGACGCCGAGCCATGAAGGACGGCGAGGTCTCGACTCATCGTCGAAGCGCGCGTGGCGGAGGGGAAGGAGAGGATGTTGGAGAGGTCGCGCTCGAGGCAGCGAAGGAGGGAGACGCGGTATTGGCGGAGGGGTTCGAGGGTCCTCGATTCGTCGGGGAGGGTGGCGGGGTGGCGAATGAGGGCGCGGACGAGGGCGAGGTAGGCGGATTCGACTTCGTGCAGCGTCCTCGGGAGGTCACTCGCGCTCGCTGGGTCGTCGTCGATACCGTCCTCGAGGTCGTCAAAGTTTGGTCGAGAAGCTGGAGTGGCAGGCGAGCGACGCATCGACGCATGCAGGGGACTTGAGCAGCGAGTCGAGGTTGTAGACCTCGGAGCGAGGCCTGGGGAGTGCTCGTCGGCGTTCGCTGTTCGACGGGAGAGGGTGCGGAGGGACGCGCGGAGTACCATGAGCGGCGAGAGGAGGTGAACCGGATCGTCGTCCTTGGGCATGATGAACTCCGGAGGTGGGACCGGTGGTCCTATCCTACGTCGATCGTCGTCCCCATCATCCGACGCGTCCCCTCCCCCGCCGACCTTGCCTGCCGCACCGGTCCTCGTCGCGTCGCTGCGCGTCCTCCTTCCTCCCTCCCTCCCTCCCGTCTCCTCCACGCCCACTACCCCCGTACCACTCTTCCCTCCATTCCCAGCCAGCTCCTGCAGCACCACCGCCGTCACGCAGCTCCTCGCGTCGGGCAGCAGCGCGCTCTGCGCTCCCGCCTCTGCGTCCCAAAACGAGAGCGTATGCTTCCTCCTCCCTCCGTTCCTCTTGCACCCCTCCAACGCGTTCTGGACCTTGAGAATCGGGTGATGCCACTTTTTGAGGATCCCTCTCGGCGCGCGATCCGGGAACGGAAGGGAGAACGCCTGGATCCGGAGAGGAGAGACGGCGAGCTGCTCTTGCGAGAGGAGAAGGTGCTCGACGGCGTCTTCGTCCGCTTCGTCGTCCGTGGGGCCTTCGTCCTCCTCTGGCTGCACGACGGGGAGGGGCTTCCTTTCGATTCGGCGGTGAGAGCGCGCAGCGGGGGAGGACGAGTTGGAGAGGTCGCTGAGGGGTGGGAGGAGGTCGAAAGAGGGGTGCGAGTAGATCGAGGTGGGTTTGGCGCGCCGTTTCGAGGAAGGAATCGAGTAGGGTCGGTGTCGCGGAGACGCGTTCAAGGAGCCAAGCGGGGTCGCGCTGAAGTTGACGTTTCGCGCGCGGGGAGTCTCGCGTGCCTGGTGGGACGTAGGAGGAAAGAAGGGCGAAGAGGAGGAGGCGAGGGCGCGTGGGGGTTTGAGGTGCGTGAGGAGGGATTGGTTGAAGTCGAGTTTGGACGTGCTCGGGGAGGAGGAGGGGTCGGAAGAGGGGTCGGCGAGGGATAGCGACGACGGGGTTGGTAGGGGTTTACACGAGGTTATGATCTTGCTTGGAGGAACGACGGCTGCGATGGGGAAAGGGAGGAGGTACGAGGGTCGGGGGCGTGATGATGGGGGGAACTGGAGCTGTTTCGTCGTGACGGTCGGAGTGGAGAGGGGAGGAGAGGGGAGGTGAGTCGTCATATCGCTGTGGTCGGCACTCTCACTCCAAGGCCCAGAGAGAGGAGGAGGGGGAGGAAGAGGGGAGAGGGCTCCATCACAAAACTTCGAGATTTGTTGTCTTTGCCCAAGGCGCGCTCTCGTCGCGTCCTTCACAGAAACGACTTTGGCGCTTGTCCCTCCGCCTTTGATACCACGGCAAGGTGTTAGAGCACTCTCCAAGGATCCAACGCGACCCAGTCTCCCGCACGTTTCCTTCCAAACGCATTCATTCAGGCTCGTCTGCTCTACTTTGCGTCCCCGTACCCACCACGATGAATCACTCCAGGCCCCGCCTGGCACTTGGGCATCACGTACACCTCGACGAGGTTAACGTGCGCAGGCCGGCTCGCGGCCCAAACGATCTCTTCGGCGATATCGTACGCGACCAGAGGCTGCAGGTCGGCGTAGACCTTGCCAGCTGCGTCACGGTCGCCTCGGAAGCGCGTCACGCTGAACTCGGTTTCGACCATTCCTGTAGCGAGGGGTTAGCTTCGGTGAGGAGGAGGAAGAGAGGGAGCGGAGGCAAGGAGAATGGACGAACCAGGTTGGATCTCGGTGACGCGGATCGGAGTGCTCACGAGCTCCTTGAGGAGAGCGCCAGAGAAGGCGCGCAGAGCGTGCTGCAGGAGAACGCGTTAAATGGGTCCAGGGAGTACGTGCGGAGATGCGGAGAATGTACCCTGAGAAGCGACGTCAGTTTTCGTTCAGACAAAGAGGGGAGGTGGAACGAACTTGGTAGCACAGTAGATTGCTCCCCCTGCGTAGGCTTCACGACCAGCGACGGAGCCGAGGTTGATGATGCTGCGAAAGGGGAGTGGGAGAGGGTGAGGATCCGAGAATCGCGCAAAGGAGAGTCCGACGCACTGTCCAGAGTTTTGCTTCTTGAACTCTACGCAGCGAGCAGAGTATCAGCGTCTGTAGTTGACTGGAACCACCGCAGCCGAAGCTACGAAGAACGACGCACGAGCAACGATCAACTGGGTTAATGTGATTAAACCCAGCACATTGGTGTCTGTCGACCTTGTCAGCTCTCCTCGTCCTCCGTACCGCATAGAACTCACTGAACATCGTCTCCACGTCGCTCTCGGCAATCTCCCCCACCTTCTCCGTCCCATACACCATCCCTGCGACACGCATTAGCTCCCCTCCCCTCTTCTCCCCTCGAAGAAACTCACCTGCGTTGTTGACGAGGATGTCGATCTTCTTGAAGCCCTCGGGAAGACGACCCAGTAGCTCGCCAACCGCCTTGCGATCTTGCATATCGAGCGTGAGCGTCGCCACTTGTCCGCCTTGACCCGTTCCGCCCTCCTTGTTGGCGATCTTGGCCAGGGCAGCTACCTCGTCTATCGATCCGTGTTAGGAGTGTTTCCTCTGGCGAGAGGAGGGACGAACCGAGCTGGGGTTGCCTGCGAGCCGTGAGGACGAGGTTGGAGCCGGCGCGGGCAAAGAGGATGGCCTGTGGGAGAGAGGGTCAGCTTGGACTCGGGACTGGGAGTGCTGAACGCACGGTCTCCTTTCCGATTCCACCTGCAGCATGCAAAAAGAGCGGATCCGTTAGCAGCATGCGGTCACAAAGGCGCAATCGCGAGAGCTCCCTCACCTGAGCTGCCGGTGATGAGGACCGTCTTCCCCTGGAGGCGGGCGCTGCTGAATACGCCGGACATTGAACGAGTACTGGAGGGGGTAGAGATGAGAGAACGGGAGAGGCGACGAAGCATGAGAGTGGGGAGCCGACTTGGGTGTCGACTTGGGCGCGTGCCTCCAGTCGGGGTGTTCTGACGCTCTTCCTTCGACCTTTAACGTTCAACCTCGAGGAATCGAGGGTCAAGAGATTCTACGCTGGCCCATGGCTTCAGCCAGCCCACTCCTACTCGTAACAGCGACCTCCCTCAGGCGACTCGCCCTCAGCGCAGCCACGTTCTCAGCGACCTCCCCTCTCCCCGTCTTCGCTACTCCGCCACTACGAGACCTCGAACCAGAGCCGTCCACCACCATTCAAGCAGCTTACGCCGCTGCCGGCCACCGCGTACGAGCTGCAGGAGGACTGGGAGTCGAGTCGAGAGGTTCGCCCGGAGGGAGAGCTCGACGCGGGCCCACCGACGACGGGGCCTCAGCAGCTCTTTGGAGCGTGCACAGTGCACGAGCGACTCCTCTAGAACGGCATTCGACCCTCCCACACCGGCCAGTCGAGCTCGACATCTCGTACACCTCACTATTCGACTCTCCTCCAACTCCACGTTCCACCTCGTCCACCTCCCGTCTCTCAACCTCCTTCCGCCCTTCTTCCACCCCTCGCATTCGCTCCAACGGTTCTCAAAGACCAGTCCTCCCAGCGGGTTCCCTCTCCTTCATCCGCCTGAGCCAGCAGCCCCAACCGCGAACCCTCTCGACTCTCCGACCCTCTCCCTCCCTTCGCTCGACGCTGCACACGCAGGAACGACCGGCTCTAGACGGAGGGGCTCCACCGGCATTTGGGGGCTTGGTTGAGGGAGCAGGAGTGGGCGGAGGGATGGGGATACGAGGACTGGGGACCGAGCCTGCGCCACCGGAGGTCAAGGAGGAGAGGGGGGAGCCACGCAGGGAGCAGAGTGCGCCGCATGTGGATGAGCTGAACTCGCTCTTGCGGCATCCGACGCTGTATGACCCAGTACTCGTTCCGCGGTTTCCCATCGTGTTGTGCCATGGTGAGTTCGCGTCGCGTTTCGTGCGGAGGAGGAGCTGATGCCAGGTGCACAGGGCTGTACGGATTCGACGTGCGAGGGCCAGCATTCTTTCGACTGCACTACTGGGGAGACCTCCTCAAGATCCTTCGCGGCAGGATTGGCGCCGAGGTGTTTGTGACGGCCGTGCCAGGGTGCGTCTCCTGCTTGCGCGTTCGAAACCTTGGTACTGATGCTGCCTTGCGAACGACAGGACTGGAGCTGTCAAGCAACGTGCGCACGTGTTGCACCACTTGCTCGAGGAGACGAAGGAGTTGCAGGGACGGGATCTAAACTTCCTGGCGCACTCCATGGTGCGTCTTCCTCCTTCTTCCGCACTTTCCCTCCCTCCGGCGCTAACTCTTTTTGCGACGACAGGGCGGGCTCGACGCGCGCTATCTCATCTCCAACATTCGGCCAACGACGTATCACCCTCGCTCCCTCACCACCCTCTCGACTCCTCATCGCGGCAGCGAGTTCATGGCCTGGTGCCGCGCCAACATCGGCATTGGCACCGACTTTGACTCGACCTCTGGTGCCGCCGCTCGAGCCCTACACGAAGACCTGTCGTCCCCTCCCCTCCCCTTCTCCCTCCGCGCGCCGATCCTCTCTCGCGCCCAACAAGCCGCGAAAGACGCAGCCGCAGCGCAGAACGTCAAAGCCGGCCTCCCATTCAACCTCTCCACCTCGCTCTCGGGCTACCTCCTCGACCTCCTCGATTCGCCCGCGTACGCCAACCTCACGCCCAGCTTCCTCCGCGACGTCTTCAACCCCTCCACCCCCGACCGTCCCGATATCCGGTACTACTCGATCGCAGCTCGCACGGACAAGATTGGGATCTGGCACCCTCTCTGGCTACCCAAGATGGTCCTCGATGGCGCCGAAGCGGCTCGGATCGCTCAGGGTACCGTTCCCGACCCTCAGTGGCGAGGGAACGATGGCCTCGTCAATGTCGAGAGTGCGAAGTGGGGAGAGTTCCTTGGGACGTTGGAGAACTGCGATCATTGGGAGTTGAGGGGGTCGAGCGGACTCATCAACGCCGCTGCGACGGCCAAGATGGTCGCGGAGGCGACGAACCTCTCGAGTAGGGAGGAGGTGGAGAAGGGGAAGGAGAGGGGGAAGAGCTGGCAGTGGCAGGACGTTTATGCGCTCGTGGGGAAGGGCAAGGGAGCGGAGCGGGAGGCGCAGAAGAGCGAGGACGCGAAGGGCGTCGCGAGCCTCGCGTCTTGGATCACCAGGAGGCTACCCATTCCCTACCCCACCTCCTCGGCGACTTCCACTACCGACTCGTCCACCACCGCTGCGCCCCAGGCTCCCTCCATCGCCAACTCGTCGACGGCCGCACCGAGGACCGAGACGAACCCGCCGTCGACGACGAACCAGCAGGCGAGGATGATGTACGGCGCGCCCAAGTCGGTCTCGAAACCCGAGAAGTTTAACCTGGAGCGAATGGCGCTGGCAGTGTGTAGGAAGTTGTACAACGAGGGGTTGTAGAGGGCAGGGATGTCGATAATAGTTTAATTCTCGGACGTCGTTGTGTTCCTCTCGCTTCGCTGCTCGCTCTTCTCTTGTTTGACAGCTTTTGTAGGGTTGTGGGGAGGAGACGGAGCTCTCTGACTTGCTGTGACCAGTCAGGGCTCAGGGAAAGTCCGCGGAGGATTGAGCGAGATTTGGGACCCCTTTCCGCGCTTCTGCCAGTTCAGTTCGATTCGGTACCAGCTGGTTTCGAGTGCTCTCGAGGCCTTGAGAAGGTCGAGGGGCTCCCTGAGGAAGGTACCGGGGTGCCGTCGGATTCGATTGGCTGGCTAGCCTCTACGCGTTGGAGGAAGATCTCTACACTTTGCCTTCCTCCCTTCCCTCCTCAACTTCTCCCCTCTCCCGTACGTTCTGTTGCATTGCCCAGGGAACGCCAGCTAACCTGCCTCCCCACCCTGCAGCTCCAAGCTCTCCAAAATGTCCACCGCCAGGTGAGTTCTTCCGCTATCGCTATCGCCTCCCTCTTCCCCCACAGCACTGACTTGCTTCTCCCCGTCTAGCCGCCCTTTCGCCACCTTCCTCGTCGAGAACCAGGAGGCTCTTATCGCCCGCCTTGCCGAGTCGGTAGCAATCGCATCCGTCAGCGGGGATGCTTCCTACCGCCCCGAGGTCCACCGCATGGGTGCGTGGCTCGCCGACGAGCTCACCAAGCAGGGCGTTACGTGAGTCCCAGCGCTGGAGTGGGCTGAGCCGGGGAGGGAGGGAGGACGGGAGCTGATGACGGAAGGCGTGCAGCGTGCGATCGGTTCCCCTTGGACCTCAGACGATGGAGGGCGTCGAGGTTGAGCTTCCTCCTGTGATCATAGGCCAGTACGGCAGTGACCCCAAGAAGAAGACCGTCCTCGTCTACGGTTCGTCTTCCCCGCATCGCTATCGCCTGCCCAGCCTTCTGATCGAGTCCTTCTGCCCGCAGGTCACTACGGTTCGTCTTGCGGCGCTTCTCACGCTTGAGGGCCTTCGACTCACGAAGCTCTGGCTGCCCCGCAGATGTCCAGCCCGCCCTCAAGTCTGACGGATGGAACACCGACCCCTTCGTGCTCACCGAGGACAAGGCGACTGGACGCCTCTACGGACGAGGATCCTCCGATGACAAGGTGCGCCCTTGCGTTGCCAAACAACCCTCGCCGTGCTAACGTATCTGCGATTCGCAGGGACCCATTCTCGGATGGTTGAACGTGCGCTCTTTCTCGTCGAGGTTCCTGGAGCAGGAGCTGACCTTGCGGCGGAACAGGTCATCGAGGCGCACACCAAGACCAACACGGAGATGCCCGTCAACCTCAAGATGATCTTCGAGGGTATGGAGGAGTCTGGATCAAACGGTCTGGAGGAGGTCGTTATCGCCGAGTCCAAGGAGTTCCTTGCCGACGTTGATGCCGTCTGCATTTCCGACAACTACTGGCTCGTGCGTGCTCTCCCTTCCTTGGGACGCGAATGTTGTTAGCTGACTTTCGAGCTGCGTGCAGGGAACCACCTCTCCTTGCCTCAGTGCGCTTGCTCCACTTTCGATCCCTCGAGCAGCCGAACTGACCCTGCGACCCCAGCCTACGGTCTCCGTGGCCTGGCCTACTTCAAGGTCTCCATCTCTGGCCCTGGAGCTGATCTCCACTCTGGAGTCTTTGGCGGAATGGTCCACGGTTCGTCTTTCGCCTCCCTCCGTCCTCACGACCTCACTAACGTCGTTCGCGACCTCGCAGAGCCCATGACCGACCTCTTTGCCCTCTTCTCCAAGCTCGTCACTCCCGCCGGCGAGATTCTCGTCCCCGGAATTGCCGACAACGTCGCTCCCCTCACCGCCGAAGAGCGCGCACGGTACGAGGTGATCGATATCACCGTGGCCGACTTTGAGTCTGCTGCTGGAGCCAAGGTTACCTTGTCCCAGGACAAGGCAACTACGTTGATGGGACGCATGCGTTACCCCAGGTGCGCCTTCACGAGTGCTAGCGACGGAGGGATGGCAGCTGACGAGGTTCTCGACGCAGTCTCTCCATCCATGGAATCGAGGGTGCCTTCTCCTCCTCGGGAGCCAAGACCGTCATCCCCGCCGCTGTTCACGGTGCGTCTTTTTTGATCCTCTCCCATCTCGCAGCGCGCTGAACCCCCGCTCGCAGGCAAGTTCTCCATCCGCCTCGTTCCCGACCTCACCCCCGAGGACGTCGACGCTCTCGTCACCAAGTACCTCACTGTGCGTCCTTCTCCCTCTCAAGTGCGATTGAAGAGCGAGTACTGATGCAAAGATGCAGGCCGAGTTCGCCAAGCTTGGATCGAAGAACACGTTCAAGATTGAGCTCCTCTCCGGTGGAATGCCCTGGGTTGACGATATCAACACTCCCAACTTCCGCGCCGCCACCAAGGTGCGCTCATTCCTCCTCCGTCCCCGCTTCCAACCCCGCTCACGTTCCTCCCAGGCCACCGAGACCGTCTATGGCAAGACGCCCGACTTCACTCGCGAGGGAGGATCGATCCCCATCACTCTTACGTTCGCCAACGTCCTCAAGAAGAGCGTCTGCCTTCTTCCCATGGGACGTGGAGACGATGGGGCCCACTCGATCAACGAGAAGATTGATCGCGACAACCTCGTTCGCGGTAACGTTCTCCTTGGCGAGTACCTCCACGAGTTTGCTGCGATGGAGTAGGCGTGGCGGGAGGGACGAGTGTTGGGGCGGTGCGAACAGAGTTCTTTGCACAGGTTTGCGAGGGGCTTTCGGCGTTTGTTCACTCTGCTTGCGCCGCGATGCCTGCTGGTCAACTCTGCTTGATTTTCGGAATTCTGCTATTATGCGATGTTGTGGGGGGGGGGTATCTACCAACAGCTCGGCTCGTCGAGCGGGGGAGGAACTCATTCTATCTACGAACGCTAACTACAAACACGCACTCCCCCTCACAGCGTCACATCCAACAAACTCAGCTGCCGCTCGTCCTCGGCTCCTCGAGGTCCTCTCGCCCTCGCCTCGTCCTCCAAGAACGTCGTTCTTAGCACGAGGGACAGCGGAGGCTGAAAAGGTGGTACGGGGGGTACGCCGGCGCAAACGACGTGGAGGGAGGGGAGGTGGAGACTGCTTGGAAGTGGAGGGGTTACGAGCGGGAGGGAGGCTCGCGAGTCGGGGATGTGGGGAGGTCGGAGGGGGGAAATGTCGCTTGAACGTCGGCGAGAGGTCGGGTGGGCGAAAGGGTGGTGTCGGATCGAAGTGGTGGAGGGGCGTGAAGAGCGGGGAGGGACAGAGGTGAGGGAGGGGAGGGAGG
>JANGFH010000713.1:0-19624 GCA_025758715.1 Glaciozyma martinii | reverse complement strand
CCTCCCTCCTCCCCTCCCTCCAAAACCTCGCCACTCCCCACCACCCCTCCTCGACTCACTCCCGCTCTCCCTCGTTCGCCTATCGCCAGCCTCGCAGTGCGCGCAAAAGTGGTGGAGCAGGCGGGGAGGTTACCTTCTCCGCCTCCGGAAGGCGGAGACTGAATTCGTTAGCCGGGGGGGGGAGGGGGGGGTTTCGCTCCTGTGTAAGCTGCAACTTTGGTGTTTCGTTTCGTTCTTTCGTTTTGGCTGGAGAGGGGGATGGAGAGCTCGTGGTTGCCACTGAAGGGAGCGGGGAGAGTTCTCGCAGCGTGGGCGAGCTAGAGGGAGAGCCACCGAAAGTTGAAGCTGGGTGATCGAGAGGAGTTCGGCCCTCGTTGCTCTCTCTCCCAGGTGTTGGATGGCTATTACTCTATGCTATTGATACATCTTGATGGCTACTCCCTTCCCTAATCAAGCCTTCTCCTCCACCGGCGCCGCCTTGACCTTCTTCGTGCGAGAGAAGAGGTGGACCGAGGACCAGTCGACGATGGTGAAGAGGTAGGTGAAGGCAAAGATCGCAGCAAAGTTGAACACGATGTACGCGCTGGGAAAAAGAAGGGGGGGTTAGCGAACGCCGGCGATGGTGGGGCAGGAGCGAAATCTCACCACATGAGTCCGACGTCGCGGTATCGGTTGGCAAAGTTCATTCCGACGGTGGTGAGGAACTGGTCTCCGTTGGCAAACTGTGCGAAGTAGGTTTGTCAGCGAAAGGACTCGGCGGGTTTGCGAAGCGAAAGAAGAAACGCACGGCACAGTATCCGCAAGCTCCATCAACGACCTCTGCGTATCCCGCTGCGGCCGTCGTAAAGGGCTCGAGGAAGGCGAGGCAGTCGGTTCCGGCGGGAGGAGTGACAAAGTTGAACTGCTGAGGGGTACACGTCACAGCGACGCCCGAGATGGCGTTGGCGAGGAGTCCTTCGATCAGGTCTGCGAAGGGCGTCAGTCACCGGGGGAGACTTCTCGCGACGGCGAACTCACACGTAAAAGGACTCAGTCGGTACATCCACACGCGCCAAAAGTAAGGTAGCTGCAGGTACGGCTGCACGACTCCGTTGAACTGGGTGGATGCGGGTTAGCAACGAGAGCTCAACCTGAGTTTGAGGACGTACGACGATGACGAATGAGAAGAAGGTACTGAACAGAATCGACGCTGCGGCAGCGTTGGGCGAGAGGGCAGCGACCCACTGGGCGAACGACGCAAAGTAGATCTCAAAGAGCCTGGAAGCGCCGTCAGCTTCGCGGAGGATTGGTGAGGAGGAATCAACGCACATGTACATCAGAAAAGCGTAGCCAGCCCTGTCCGAGCTTTCTGGGAAGCCGACGGTCCAGTACCAGCAGCAGAAGAAGACGGTTCCGCTGGCAGAGGAGAAAAGTCGTCAGCGGGGCATCGCAGGGAGAGAGAGAGAGAGGAAGACGAACGCAAAGATGTTCCAGGGAATCTCGACCACGGCGCTGGCGAAAACCATGGTGGGCCACGAGTACATGCGCGAAGGGCGTTCGCGAGCCTCGAAGAGCGTGCGGAAGCCGATGAACTTGGGCTGGAGCTGCTGGGAGAGCGGCGCACTCAAAACGACGCTCATGAAGACCGCAAACAACTTGGTCTGCAGTCCGGAGATGTCGTCGGGAGAGTTCCAGAAGGAGAATCCGATGAAGAGGCCTGCATGGGACCCGTCAGCTCAGCGTTTCGAGAGATCGCAGGGAGAAAGACCGACCGCCGACAATGTTGAGCATGATCTTGCCCATGAGGTAGTCGACGTCCCTCCAGTAGTGCTGGAAAGCGCGTTGGGTGACGAGGAAGAGTTGAGTGATGGTGGGGGCGGCGTATCCGAGGGCGGCGTCGGGGTGCGCGTCGGCGGCGGAGACCTTGTCGTGTGATTGCGAGTGGTACGCCTCGATCTCGCGCTGGACGACCTTGAACTCGTCCGAAGCCTTCCACAGTCCGTGCCAGTCCTTGTCTGCGAAGCGAACCCCGTCAGACCGAGTGGCGAAAAAGAAGCAGGGAGGAACGCACCAGCCTTGGCTCCTGCTCCGGCGCCGATGACCTCGAGGATGTACTCGGCGGGGTTGTCCTTCTCTCCGCACTTGCGCTCGGAGCGGGCTCCAAAGTAGTCGACGAGAGTCTTCGAGTTGTAGCCGAGGTCGCCAAAATAAACCGTTTCTCCGCCCTGTCCAAACGCATCAGCGACCTGACTCCAAAGCGAGAGGAAAGACGCACCTTCTTGAGCAGGAGGAGGCGATCAAAGACCTGGAACAGTTCGGCGCTGGGCTGGTGGATGGTGGCGAGGATAGCTTGACCGTGGTCGGCGAGCTTGCGAAGGAGCTGGAGGATGGACCAAGAGCTCTGCGAGTCGAGGCCGGAGGAGGGTTCGTCGAGGAAGATGAGGAGGGCGGGCTTGGCGGCGAGTTCGACACCGATCGTGAGACGCTTGCGCTGCTCGACGTTGAGTCCCATGCCGACCTCTCCGACGATCGCTTCGGCGTACGAGTCCATCTCGAGGAGGGTTATGACCTCTTCGACGTAGGCGAGCTTGTCGGCCTTGGGAGTGCTGGCGGGTTGGCGAAGGAGGGCCGAGAAAACGAGAGCTTCGCGAACGGTTCTGGAAAGCGAGACATGCGTCAGCGAGGAGTTCGTCTCGAAACTGCAGAAGAAAGGGACGAACGCGGTAGCCATGTGGGTGTCTTGCTGCTGGCAGTAACCAGTCTGGCGTTGGAAGGAGACGGGGAGGGGCTTGCCGTTGACGAGCATGTCGCCGGTGACGATTCCCATCGTGACGCGCTGAGCGAGGACGTTGAGGAGAGTAGTCTTGCCTGCTCCACTCTCGCCCATAACTACGAGGAAGGCAGGGAGAGGTCAGCCGAGCACTCGGGAGCGAAGGGAAGGGACGCACGAGCGGTCATCTTGCCAGGAGCAACGTAGCCCGACACGTCGTTGAGAAGACGGCGAGTGTTGCCCTTGATCTGAACGTCGTAGGAGACGTTGCGCCAGGTGAAGATGTCGGACGAGGCGGTGAGATTCGCAGCGGCCCGATCCTTGTCCTCGTTCGAGTTCTTGAGGTCTCCAATGGCGGTGGCGTCGACGCGTCCCCCGGCCTTCTCCTCGTCCGGTCCCGATCCCTCGAGGACAGCAGTGAGTTCCTTGGGTGCTCCGCCACGCTTGAAGATCATGACTCCTCCGGACGCCGACTCGTCGAGCTGGTACTCGGTCGTGATGAGGTTGACGGCGAGGAAGAAGAGGTAATAGGCGATGACGATTCCGAGGTTTCGCCAGATCGTGCCGTAGCTGTATCCAAAGCTTTGCTGGAGGTAGCGAGATCCGTTGACGATGAGGTTGCCCGTTTCGGAGCCGGCGGTGGCGCAGACCTGGTTGACGATGTCGATATCGGGATACGCGGGGCCACTAGGGACGAGACCGGCGCAAGGAACGTTGAGAGTACGGACTGGTAGGAAAGGATGGGTTCAGAGGCTTGCGCAGGCACCAAAAGAGAGATGAACGCACATTCGTTGGTGAGGAGAGCTTCGAAGGCGAACGAGACGGGCTGGGCGTAACTGAGCCAGCGGAACCAGACACTGCGACGAACGGAGGTCAGCGAAGGGCCCCCGTATCAAAGGCAAGGGAATGGACTCAACACCATGGATGGGCGGGGCACTTGGAACCCAGTGTAGATGGCGACGACGAGAACGAGGATTCCAGCGAACCTGCACGCCGGGGTCAGCTCCGCAAAGTTGAGACGCCAATACCCATGCGCTTACGTGGTGGCCATGGGCTCGTGCCTGTTAGACGACGCGAGAGCCCGGAAGAGAGCGAGCATGCTAAGGTTTGCCGCGAAAGTGTACAGGAGGAAGATGAAAAATTGTGCGGCGGACGGTTGAAGTCCAGCCATAAAGTAGAGGATCAACTGCAAGAGGGAGCGCCAAAATCAGTCCTCCTCGAGTTGACGTCGAAGAGAAAATCACGCACGTCGAAGAAGAAGATCGTGACAAACTTGAAGGGGATGTCGACGAGGTTGAGAGCGAGGATGCTGCACGCAAATCGTCAGCGTGCTTCGAGGGCTTGGGGAGGCGGGGAGCGTACTCTGCTGACGGCCGAAGCATGCCGTACTGCCTGTGACGAACGACGATAGGACGCTGAGCGTAGGACGTCGTGATTTCTGCCATCCCAACGAAAGATTGGTACTGCACAGGCAGGTCAGCTCTGAGATCGTAAGAGAAGGAGAGAGGGGACGCACGAGGATAGCAAAGAAGATCACACCGCCTCGGGAGAAGAATCCAGAGGTGTCCTTGGGCGATTGGAAGTAGACGCTGAAGGAGAACAAGCTGTTGGCGACCGCTGGAAGATTGGGATTGAGGGCAGGCAACTCACGATCCGATGATGAGAGCCTGGAAGATCGCAGCGACGGTCGTAATGATGAGCGTAGGGAGTTCTCCCATCTGCATTCGGTAGCGTCGAACCATTGCGAGGCGAACTTGCATGCTGGTGCGCGAGAAAAGCAAGTCAAATTCGGTGCTGGGATTGCGGAGTGAGGAGGGGACGAACGGGTAGGAGATGAGGTAGCTCGAGGTCTTGCTGAGGTGCTCCGCACGCGCAGCTCGAGCGCTCTCGCGGAACGCCACGAGCTTGCCCTCCGAGTACTCCTTCTTCTGCGCCTCGACTTGCGCAACGTTGTCACGACCGAGCTGACTGTTCTGGAAGTAGGTCGCAAACTCGTCGGCCGTCTTGGGGACCTTGTTCTCGAATCCAGAGCGCACGAAACGACCTTTGGGATCGGTGACAGCGACGAGGAAGTCGGCGGACGTTTGGCGGTTTTGAGGCCTGCAACGAACTCGTCAGCGAAGTCGACTTGAGGGAGAGAGCGAGGAGCGAGGACGTACTGGTAGCCCATCGTGACAAAGTGCTCGACAGCAGCTCCCATGGGGCCGTAGAAGACCATTCGGCCCTCGTAGATCAAACAGATCTTGTCGAAGAGGTTGTAGATCTGCTCGCCACATTGGCTGGGGGTCAAGGTGCGTTAGCGAACAAGGCAGGCAGGAGGAACGAGTGGCGCACTAGATGGACAGGATCGTGGAGAGGTTCGTCACGTCGGTGGCGATGCGGAGCGCGCGAGTGTACTCGAGAGCGGTGGAGGCATCAAGTCCGCGAGTCGAGTTGTCGTGGCAAGCGATCTTGGCTCCGGTAGTCATCTGGAAGCGCGATTAGCTCCCTCCCAGATCCTCGCAGGCTCGGAACGCACCAGCTCCGCGATCGACACCCTCTTGCGCTCTCCTCCGCTGACTCCTCGCACGATGTCGTTTCCAACCTGATCGATATGGTGAAAGGAGGGTCAGAGTTCGGGACGAGCAGGAGCGCAGCGTCGGGAATGTCAAAGGCCGACCTTTGTGTTGAGCGTGTGGCGTAGCCCAAAGAGGGTGACAAGCACGTCGCGCGTGTCTGCGATGGTCTCGGCGCGGGTCCCGAGACGAGCTGCAGATGCGGGAGTTCGGGCAGCAGCGGCAAAGTCGAGGGTTTGGCCGACGGTGAGGTTGGGAAGGTGGTGGTCGTCCTGCAGGGAAGGAAGGCTGTTAGTGAGGGATCAGCGAGAGCAGGGGGGAAGAACGAACCTCAGGAAGGTACACAACATCACCGGCGTGGGACTTGCGGACCTCTTCAGGGGACGCGCCGTCGTAGCTGACCTCGCCTTCGACGGAGGTAAAGGACTCGGTGTTGTTCGAGAGCACCTTCAAAAGCGAGCTGCAGCCACTTCCTGGGCTGCAAGCAAACCAACCCAACGTCAGCTCCGCGACCCGCCATCTCCAAAGACACGAAAGGAGGACTCACCGTCCGAGAACAAGAAGCATCTCTCCTGGTCGAACTGCTCCCGTAAAGTCCACCAGGATGTCCTTGCGAGCAGGATGGCGGGCGGCCTTGATCGCGCTGCCGATCCTCGTTACGCCAGTGAGGAGCTCTCCCATCGAAGGACCGTAGCTGAGCCCAGACCCGTTGCCAGTGACCCGGAGGTTCTCGAACGAGACGCCGAGCTCGCGGCGGAGGACACCCTCCTTGTCCTCCTTGCGGAAGAGGTGAGTGAGGTGCTGCTTGTAGTCAAAATCCTCGGCGGTGGGGTCCTGCGTTCGGGTCGAGAGGCGGGTGGAAGTGCGAGAGAGGCGGCGGGCAAGGGTCTGGTGTCCCTCCTTGTCGAAGAAGTCGAGGTCTTCATGGCGAGTGACTGGGGGATCGGATGCGCCCTTCAGCCTGAGGCTCGAATCGGTGGGCGTGTTGGGCGCGCGGGTGTCGTCTGAGGACGAGTGAGTAGAGGCAGCCATTGGCGGTCGCTCTGATGTAGTCTTGGGAGCAGAACCAAGCTGTGGAAGAAACCTTCAATCCCCACCGAACCAGAGCTCGGAGAGGACATCGCGACGAGAACTCCGAGCTAGCTGGCTCAGCTGGCTCCAAGATTGAACGTTGAGCGTTGCACCGTCATAATCAAAAGGCCTGGGCTGAACGACCGGCACCTCTAGATCGGGGCCAGCCAACGAGCTTCCGCCCGTTCCGCCAATTTTACGAGAGACGGCAGGCAACGCTCCGGCCCCCCGTTCCCCCTCCCGTCGAGCTCCATCGCGTCGCGCGCTCTCTTGAACTGCTGTTCCCCTGGCCTCCCTGCGCCCCCGCTCTGCTCCCTGCCGCCCCTGCTCGAGCCTCTTTACTCGCCTCTCTGGAGCATCACATCGCAGCGCGGGCACGGCGATGGAGCAGGCAGAGCTCCGAAGGAGGGGGAGGACGAACGACGTGGCTGAGTGGGGCTGGGACATTCACGAGCTGTTGTAGTAGGCTGCTATAATGCAGGAGGCTCGCAGAAGCAGATAAAAGGCTGAGAGATCCTTTGGCGGCGGGGGAGAAGAGCAGGAGGCGGCGGAAGAGAAGAGGGACGAGAGCGCCAACGGACTTGCTCTCGCTCGAGCTCGAGTATGATTTCGATTCGGTTTGCTCGGGTCACATTCGCAGGAGAATAATTCAAGGTGGTTTGGGGGGGTATTGCGGGAAGAGGAATGGCTAATAAGGGTATATCTACGCGAAGGGTTCTAATCAAAGCGTCCTTGCGCTGCGTCTGCAGCTTACTGCTCCTTCCACCTGCTGTTCGGCGTCGGCGAAGCACCAGGAGAAGCGACCGACGTCGCTGCTTCCGACGGCATGTCGTTCCTCACTAGGTCCGGCGTCCTCCTCTCGACCGAATCGGCCTCCTCGCTCAGGGCGGTGAGGAACGACTGCGTGCCGTCGGTGCGTTCGCCAAAGGAAGAGTGGGAGAAGGGGGCGGAGACGAGTTCGGGAGAGTGGACGGGGATTTGGGGGGCGTGGAGGACGGGGAAGGAGGAGGTGTCGGTGCGAAGGGTGGGGGGATTCGACGCTGGGTCGGGGCGGCCATCCTGGAGCCTTCCAAAGGAGGAACCGAGGAGCATGGAGCCGTCCGAGGAGGGGGTCGATCCGGTGGGAGCGAGACTGGCTTGCGCGCCGCTGAGGAACCCCCGATCGACTCTCCTCTCGACCATGTGTTTCCCTCCCTCGTTCGATTGCGGGACGGGTTCAACGAGGATGGGTACGGGCTTCCTCCACGACTTGCGACTCTCCTCGCTCGCTTTCGACGCTCCCGAGTCCTTCCTCGCGGTTCCTTCGCCAGGGAGACGGCCGTCTTGGTCGATCCCTGCCGAGTCGCGACGAAGTTCGGGGACTGAACGACTTGCGGCTGCTGCTCCGACCGCTGCGATGGGGATTTCGAAGGTGTAGTCGGAGGAAGGGACGACGGGGAGTCTTGGTGGGGGCGACGAGGGGCGGAGGGGTTCGGTGAAGAAGGTCGGAGGACGAGAACGAAGCCCGTCGGCGAGTGTGGTCGAACAGACGGAGGAGGGGCGAGAGGGCGGCTCGTCGGGGGAGGAGAGCTCTTGCGCATGACCGGGGAAGCTTCCTCGTAGAAGGCGCGTTCCCGATTTGGGCGACTCTGCGAACGAGGCCTTTTCGTCGTAGCTTGCGTGCTGGTACCGCTGCTGGATACGGGCCGCGATCGAGTCTTGGCTCAGCTCGGTGAGGGGAGGAGTGGGGGAGGTGGTAAGGTCGAGGTCGGCGTCGCGATTGGTATGGGCGTGGAGGGAGTCAAAGGTGCGAACGAAGGGAGAGTCGCGATACATCCAGCATTGGAAGCCCGTCGAAAGTGCGCTGTGAGTCTCGAGTTAGCTAGGTTCTTGACTAGAGGGAGAGATACGCACGCAAAGATCCAGATGCAGGCGAGAAGCACTCGCGTGCTGACAGACGGGTGGTAGCTTTGGAGAGCGATCGCGTGCGACGCGTTCCCATCAAAGAGGTATCGCAACCCCAGGCTCATCCCGTCTGTAGCGTTCACGAGCAGATCAATCCCCAGGAACAGAAGGAACGATCCAGCGAGGGCCATCGTGAGGGCCTGCGAGAAAGGTCAGAAGCCGAGGGAGAAGACGCGGTTCGAAAAGACGCACCATGCCCCAAGTCGCTTGGAAGAAAGGCCCCACGAGAGCTCCAGCGAGAGTCGACACGCCCAGGATGATCCATCTGCACGAAAGGAATCAGCTCCGTCGCAGTCTACGGCCCCAGCGGTGCTCACCTTGCGATACCTGGCAAGTCATTGTCCCCCATCATAATAACCGACAGCGAGAAAGCCATTCCTCCGCACCCCGCCATCGCCACCGTTCCCAGCATCCAGAACAATTTGGTTGCTCCCAGCACGGCTCCAAACACCCCCACCGCCGTGACCGCTCCCCACAGGATCAGGTCCGCCGCGTTCCTGGAAGACGCCGAGAAGCCTTCAGCTCCTACGGTGTTGACGATCGCAACCCAGGTCACAAGCTCGAAAGCCAAGCCGAGCCCCAGAGCCGTTCCACCTTCCAGGACCTCTTCCCCCAGGAGAGGAGGAAGACTCCAAGAACGATCGACTGGATGGCGGAGAGGAGGAAGGAGGGACTGCTGCGATAGGGGGCGGATCCGCTGCCGTCAGATGTGGCGTCCAAGCTGCTCTGTGCGTCGGATTGGGCGCTCGAATCAAGGGCGAGGGCGCTGGACAGGAGGAAGAGTTGGAGTCCACGAAGAGCCATCTGGAGATGCTGCTGGCGCGGTCGATGGTGGGCACTCCTCTGGATCTTCTGGATCTTCGAGAAGTCTTTTCCTGGGGCTACGAGGAGGTGCAAGAGAGAAAGGAGCGTTGGAGTAGGAGGAGAAGGGTCGACCGTGCTGGTGCTCAGGCCGCCGGGACCTCGAGGGAACCTTGTTCTCGACATTCTCTCTTCCTTTCCTCTCTCGTGAGTACTCTCGCTTCTTGTTCTCCCAGATGTACGACCTCGCGTTCGAGGAACCAAAGACTTCAAACCCCTTCAACCCGAACTAAAAGACGCAAAGCTGCGAAGAAATGCAAAAACACCTCCCTTTTCTTCCTCAAAGAAGTCCCGAAGCAACGAGCGTTGAGCGCATGAGGATGTCATTGATTGCGGCGACGACTAAACCAATCCTGCAGTGCGAAATCAGTATCGCGTTGCTCGAATCCCCTCGTCGAAAGAGGAACGCACGATTTGGTGTCGTTCGCCTGAGTGCTGAAGACGTAGAGCGGTTGGGAGCGACTGTGATGCCTTTGTTCGAAGAGCGCTAAAGGAAGAGGGCAGTTTAGCAATCGCAGCTGGAGCCTGGGAGGAGAGCTGACTCTGGAAGAAGGACAGGACCTCGATGGATTTGGTTCCGCCTGCGGCAACAGATCTCGTTAGTTGCGGAAGACGATAGTTGGAGCGAGGTTAAACTCACCCTCGTAGGCTGGGAAGAACTGCTGAACGGGATAGGCACCGCTCTTGACTCGCTTGCGCAGCTGATCAGTCTCGTTGAGAAACACCTGTGTGTCCACCTCGTTAGCGCGTGCGAGGAGAGAGTCACAGCGACGACTCACAATTATGACGACGCTCCTGAGCACGGGGTTCGACGCAATCTCCTCGAACAGATCCAGAGCTTCCGACAAGCGATTGATTCGAGGGTCGGTTGAGCAGTAGCGAGAAACGTCCGAAATGAAGATGATCGCAGCAGCCGATTCGAAGTAGGGCCTGCTTTAGTCGTTAGCTAAGCTCCAGGGCCACCAAAAGGGACGAAAGACGCGCGCCCAAGTGTGCTTGACACCTCTCGCACCGGCGACATCGCAGATCTTGTAGGGTTGCGTCGGCGAGATCTTCATGCGATGGATCTCGATACCAAGCGTCCGGACTCGAACGTTCTGCCATGCAAGAATTGGAGTTAGAACCTGCTGGAGCAACCAAGTCACGAGGATTGACTCACGAGGAGGTCCTTGTCGTCCGGAAGCCAGGCGGGCGACGCAATGCGCGGGAGAGATTCGAGAAAGCTGCGAACATGAGGTCGTTAGCGAAAGCTGGGAAGCAAGGAGCGAAAAGACGCACTAGCGAGCCGACTCGGTCATCTCAAACCCAGCGGAGGAGCGGTGCTTCAGCGGTCCCTCGCCAGCGACAAGACCTCGCGAAACGGCTTCCTTCCAAGCTCCCGATATCTCGTCCTTGAGTGCTGCGAGAAGGTGAATGGGGTCGTCCTTGCCAGCAAGGAATGCTCCATCGTCCCCGACCGTCGCTCCCGACTCTCGTGCGGATCCCTGCGCCTTCGCCCTCCTCGACTCCTTCCCGCTCCCGAATCCAAAGACCCCACACCTCTCCGCGAACCCAGGGGCGAATATCGGCTCGCTCGAAGGAGACGCGCCCCGCGAACGAATGTTGCGACGCGGAGCGGTGGGAGGGAGTGCGCGAGAGTTGATCCAGAGTCCGTCGAGTTTGCGCGACATGCTTGATTCGATCCAGTCGGGAGACTGCACCGAGTCGTTCTGACCCCATTCGACTGCGTGCGCAGAGACGGAAGGCGCTGAGGGACCAGACGCGATCACGCCCAGAGTCTCACGCAGCTTCCCTTCGAGTGCGAGGAGAGGAGCGAGCCGCATTCGCCGGCGGTAGTTTGATTCGGAGGGGCTGAGTGGGGCGAGAGGATCACGACTGCCTGGGCTCAGGGGTCGGCGAGTGGTTGCTGGGTCGGCGGCCGAGTCGATGGAGGACGTGTCTTCTTCGATGAGGGAGAGGAGAGCTTGGGTCGATTGGATGATGTTGAGGATGATTACGAGACGAGTGGCTTCTGCGAGGAGATCGAGGTGAGTACTGCGACAGGGGACGAGGGCAGCAAGGGGAGGAACGCACCTCTCTCGGCGTGAATCCCTTCCACATCATACTTGAGGCGCATCTGCTTGACGAAAGTCGTCTTTCCCTTGCAATAGAAAGAACTAGTCACCTCCGTGCTCCCCGTGCTCCCAGTCGGCGACCTCGACGTCGAATTAAACTCACCGCTCCTGGTGGCCCAAGCAGCAGCACCTCCAGCTCCCCTCCCTCCCGGATAACGCCCTTCTTCTCCTTCGCCTCTGCCTCCAACTCCCTATCAATCGCGTCCGACCTTCGTTGTGCCTCCTCCTCCTGCGCCAACCTCGCCGTGCGGACTTCCGGGCTCTCGTTCGTCTCCTGCTGTTCCAGCGCGAGCGTAAGGGGGTCTTCGCCGCGGTCCAGAGAGAAGCGGTGGCGGATAGCCTGAGTCTTGTTGACGATGGTTCGAGCTTTCATGCTGCTGAAAAAAAGTGGGGGGAGGGTCGAGCTCGTCGAGAGGTCAGAAGGAGAGGTTGGGAGGTCGTAAGAGTTCAGCTGGCCACTAGGGCGATTCGCTTGGGTCCTGCCGGCGTTGATGGAGTAGATACGCCGCGTTCGCTGCTTGGGGGAACGGCGTGAGGGAAACAAGCAGCAGAGGAGGTTTGAGCTAGTCAACTTCCGCTGAGCACGGGGTCAGTGCGACGCGCTTCTTTCTCCAGTTCTCGAGTTCGCCCTGGTCCGATCGTGGCAAGAGATTTGGTAGCGTACGCTCTCGTAGCATCACCGTACGACGTCCTCCAACCTCGAGCACAAAGCTCTCACAGGGTTCGACTACATACTGCGCCACTTGTTCAAACCAAAAGTCCCCCAGGGTCGTAGTTCCAAACGAGTATGCAAGTGTACAAAGTTCAAAGGGGGTGGGGAAGTGCAAAGGTGGATAGGTGGATAGGCGAAAGCCGAACGAAGGGAAGGAGGGGAAAAACCTGCACAAAAGGGGAGACGATCACGCCGTCTGGAGCTTGCGAAGGACGACCGCCCAGGCCGGGGGAGCCTTCCTGCCCTTCGGCGGCGCGTCCAAGTACGCACCAAGGACACGCAGCCACCCCGCCTTGTCCTTGTCCGAATCGGCAAAGAAGCGGAGCTCGGCTCCGTCCTTGAAGACGAGCTTAAAGCTTCGATCCATACGCCAGGGGTCGTCGTCCATGTCCATCGACGACGAGCGAGTGAGGGTCGGAGCCGTGGAGGGGAGAAGGGGAGCGTTCGAGTCCTCGATCGCGACGGCGTTGGCGAGGTCGATCTCGACGTAGGCCTTCTTGGTGACCTCCGAGTAGGGGATGAGGACCGATCCCCTGAGCTTGAAGTTCCGCCTCTTCCAGGACTGCGAAACAAAGGGATCAGTGGTCGTTCTGGACGCCAAGGAGACGAGAATGACGCACCAGGCAATCGCCGCCCATCTGCGTCAAGACTCCCTGAATGAGGATCTTGGAGTGGTAGTCCGCCGCCTCGAGGCCCCTCTTGACCTCATCGACGCTTTTGGGCAAAGCATCCCTCTTGATCCCCGGAATCGATGGCAGGTGGAAGAGCTCCACGGTCGTGGTTCCGCGCGCCGACGTGCTCGCTCCGCCGTTCGACTCGAAAGGGATGATGAGGCGGACCGTCTTCGCACGGCACTCGGCTGCCTTGGCAGCAAAGTTGACTTGGATCTTCGCGAGCGTGCCGTCCGGAGCGAGGTACTGGGTGATCCTCTCCGGAGGAGGAGGAGGACGAGCGATCGGCACCGGCGCCTTTTTCTTCGGCGACGAGAAGACGTTCCGAAGTCGGTGGGGGCTCTTGGTGGGCGAAGGAGGGAGGGGAGGGAGGGAGGCGGGTGCGGGCAGAGGGAGGAGGTGCGAGTTGACCGTTGTCGAGACGGGGACTTGGAACCCGATGGAGAAGTTGAGAGTGGCCGAGCCGGTACTGCGAGAAAGAGTCAGGAACCACGTCGAGCTGGAGGAGGAGAGAATGACGCACAGCTCGAACTCTTTGCGGAGCCTGACCACGGTGACGAGATCGAACTCGCCGGCCTTGACTTGGTCGCGGCCGTCGCTCAGCAAGCAGGTGAAGGTCGTGCCGCGCGACAGGGTCGGGAGGTCGGAGAACTGCACTTGCCCGACTGTGAGAACAAAGAGGCGTCAGCTGGAACTGCCGAGCAGGAAGAGCTGCGAGAGGACGAACGCGTAACAAAGACCTGTCCGCTGAGGCGTTCGACCTCCGACATCCTCTTGAAATCGGCGAGCGTGCTCGTCATTCCATGCTGGAAACGAAGCAAGTTCAGCGTCGCGGCGTGAGCAGGGAACAGCGAAAGGAACGCACCACGTCGGACGGTCGCTTCTTACGCCACGCACTTCCAGGATCAACATCTCCAGCCGTTCCGCTCGTCATGATGCGCCTGTCGAAATCGTTGGCGTAGACAACCTTCTTGGTCTCTCGCACACGGTAGGCACGCTGGTAGGAAGAGCGCAAGTTAGCCCGAGCTCAAGCTGGCAAAGCGAAACGCAGGAAGGAACTCACGTCGCGGTTGGAGAAGACGTGGTCAATCGACTCGTCGAGTCCAGCACGACTGAAGGCCTCCTCGGAAACGTTGATGTGATGCGGGAGGGTAGCGGCGCGCTTGTCGAGGGTAGCCTGCGCCACACCGAGCCATCAGCTACCACCTCGCAGTCCCGAGATCGACAAAACTCACCTTGGACGCGATATCCCCAGTCGACAAGCTCCTCCTCCTCGACAACCCCGATCCTCCCGGGAGCGTCGGCAAATCCTCCAAAAAACTCTCGATGGAATCCCCCTCCTTCCACTCGTCTCCCCCAACCTCCTTCCTCAATCGGTCCAACGGGCTCTCCATCTCGTCGACCACCTGCGCCGTCAACCGCGCTCCAACCTCGACCCTCGTTCCTTTCGGACCTCCCGCGATCGTCGGCAGCATCGTCGTCGACACCGTCGCTTCGGTGACCTTGAGCGCCGGACGAGCCTGGATCGCTCGCACCTGCTCCTTGGGCGTCTCGACGATCCGGGGAGCCTGGGAGGGAGGAGGGGACTGGAGAGGAGGGGAGGCCTTGGGGGGAGGGTGAGGGAAGAGGTCGAGGTTCCTCGGAACGAAGTCGTCCGTCGAATCGCTGTTGGTCGACTCGGACGGCGTCGACAGGATCGCCTGGTGCTGCCGAAGCTTCTCGTCGAGTCGATCGCGCCCTTCGCGCAACTTGCTGGCGCCTCTCAGGCTCCCCCTCATGTTGGCAAACTTGCTCGCGCCCGACGACAGGGTTGAGAGCTCGGAATCGACGATCGAGGCGTGGCGGGAGAGGTGGAGAGGAGGGGGACTCGCGTCGGCGAAGGCGGAGAGGATGGGTGAGACTTCGAGGGCGTTGGGCGCGGGGAGAGGGACGTTCTTGGTTGGGGTCGACTGGAGAGGAATGGCGTGGACCTGCGTGAAGAGGGGCTGGACGGGAGCGACCGTCGCGCCGACTGACGAAGGGGGTTCGTCCCCAAGGTCAAAGGTGACCACCGAGCTCGACGTTCCCGTATCCTCGAAACCGAGGAAGGGGCTTCCCTCGGGGAGATCGGGGAGGGAGTAGGCCGACGTGGAAGGCGCGAGGTGAGGGGCAGGCGTCGGGATCCAGAGAGGCGCAGCTCGCTCTGCCTCCATCATCGCCTCGCTAATCCGCTTCGCCCTCGCAGCCTGGAGAACGACCTCCTCCTCGTCCGTGTACGACGACTCCGAGTTGACGTCGTCGTTGTCCGAGTCCGAGTCGCTTTGCGCGCCCGTCGACGAGATGCTGAACGCCGACTGAGGACCCGAGGATCCTTGCTTGGTCGCGGCGGGGGAAGAGGCGGCGAGAGGGAGCTGCGGGAGGTTCTTGGAGAGGGAGGCGAGGTCGAGGTCGCCGTTCGTGCGGCCAAAGACGGCGTCGTCGTCCGTGACGAGCGAGGGAGAGAAGACGTCGCCCATGAAGGCATCGATCTCCCCCATCATGTCCTCCACCGTCGAGCTCGCCGTCGAGACCGCCGATCCCTCGTGGTCGTCCTCGCTCTCGTCGCCAAAGTGGTGCATCTCGACGCTGCCACCCTCCTCGTAGCCGAGACTCTCGTTCGCGTCGTCCACCTCGAAACCGAGGCTGCGATCTCCCTCCTCCTCGAGCGAGTTCTCGCCGTCCCTCCACTCCTCTCCGTCCTCGCTGTCGCCGATGCTCGAGCTCTCACTTCGCTCGCTCGCTCCGCTCCTCCTCCTCTCCTCGTCATCCACCTCAAACTCGAGGACCTCCTCCGTCGCCGCCCAGGTCACCGTCTTGGAACTCGGTTGACGCCTCAGCGTCCTCCCCAAGTCCTCCGACGTGATCTCGTCCTCTTCGAGCGGACGAGGGCCCATCATCCACCTGCGCGAAGGGGAGAGTGCCGAGGAAGGAGAGGAGGAGTACGAGTTGGAACGCTGGTGCTCGTGCGGAGGAGTCGAAGGCGGAGGAGCTGACGCGCCGGCGAAATGACGTTCGGGGAGCGGTGCTCCGCCAGGACGAATCCCGCGGCCCATAGGACCGTTGATCTTGTGTTCCTCGGCGGGTTCGGGGTCGAAGGAAGGGGAGTCGGAGGGGAGAGAGGGAGAGGGAGTCTCGTGGAGAGGCGGGGAGGGGTGTTCCAGCGAACCAGGAACGGTGGGAACACCCCGCGACATGAAGGGGGACGACGAGACGAGGCCGTTCTTTCGTACCGCGGCGTACGACGAGGACTGGCGGCGAGGAGGGTCGTCGTCCATGTTGGATGATCCCTGGAGGGCGCTCTGGGGGCGGGTGGGCCTGAAGGACGCGCCGCTGGAAGGAGGAGGGAACCCAGAGTCGCGGGAGATGGAGGGAGAGGCGGCATGGCTTCGAACAGGGCGGAAGGGGATGGAGGGGGAGGAAGGGGGTTTGGTGAAGGTCGAGTCGGTCGTCCCAGCGCTGTTCTCGTGCTTGGCGGGTGCTTCGGCCTCGCTCTCCCTCAGGTTCTCCTTAACGACCTCGACCTCTCCGCTGACCTTGCGGCTCCCGCTCACCCTCCTCTCGACTGTCGGCGAACCGCTTGAACCGCCGATCCTTGTCGATTGAGGGAGCCTCGAGACGCCGTAGATCGAGTTCGTGGCGGCGGCGGAAGTAGGAAGAGGAGGAGGCGGGCCAGCTGCGGCAGCACCCTGGCGGAAGGGGGACTTGGAGACGAGCGATCCCGTCGAGAGGGTTTTGAACGAGGAGGATTGGCGCCTCCTGGCGTTGATCGCGGCCGACCCACCCTCGGCTCCCAGTGCCGTGGCAATCCTGGGCAGTTCAGGGCTGTCTCTTCCTGATCCTCCCTCCGGCTCTGAGCTGACGTAGCCATTAGGCGTCCGGCGGGGGACGTTGGAAGCGCCAGACGATGTCCAGCCTCGGGAGGGTTCGGCGGCAGGGTCGCGGCGGGAGGCGATGGGGGAGAAGGAAGAGGGGGCGCGGAGGGTAGAGGGGGACTGGGAGGGGGCGTGGGCGGTAGAGAGGTGGGAGGGAGGATGGGAGGCCATCCCGATTGAGCTTGTTTTTCGACTGACTAGCGGCGCAAGGGAGGTCAGCGGGGATCAGGAAGAATGCAGGAGTCAAGCCAACTCACTCTAGTCGGTTGGTCAAGTGTTTGCTGCTGGAGATGAGTCTTGTTCAAGGCCAAGGGTCAAAGTTGAACGACTGTCTCCCCCTCCCTCCCCAATTTTGTTAGTCACGTGTAAATCTCTCGCTGGTCCTCCTAGTTCAACCTGGAATCGTACTCCTCCTTACGCGAACCCCAGTTCATCAGAATCCCTATCCCCTCCCCCTCCCCAAGCTGGAGACGCCCGACTTTTGGTCCGTTTTTTCTGTTCTGTTTCAAGGCTGTCTCGCTTGCACACTAGATGCTCTCAGTACCACAAAAGAGCCCTAGCAAGAGCGAAAAAGATAGGGAAAGAGTCGTTGAAACGGGGTACTGCGGCGGACCTCCGACAGTAACACTCGAAGTGGTTCGATCTTGCCTGAGGAGTTTCTTCCTCTGCCAGCTTCCCCCTCGCCCTCCCCCTAACGTTCTCTCTCTGCCGACCGCCGAGTGGCCAACTGGGACCAGCAGCTCCTCAAGAGCCTCATTCTATCAGCAGCAAGCCAGCGACCGCCTCCCTGCATTGATTACACCTCATCAGCTCGACGACGCAATCCGCCGCTCCTCCTCATCCAGCACTCCCTTCGACCATCCACAGCAACTGCCAACGCCTAATCGTCTTTCCCTGACCCCTCCTGAACGCACCAAGGCTCTCCTCGAACCCTCTCGATCGACGAACGCACCAATGCCAACCTACGCTCCCTTCATCGTGGTTCCTCCTCTGACGACCTGCGAAAATGCTGTTCTCGTCTTCGTGAGTCCTTCTTGGTGGGATTGCAGTGGGATTTTGCACGGGAGCTGACGTGGTTCTCGCTCGCAGGGCCAAGGAGCAGCACCGTACCAAATCTTCCCAATCGCTACGGGCAGCGCCACAGGAGCCTCCCTACAGAATCTCCCGCTCCAGTCGAAGGCTGGATTCTTCGAGTGGAACGTAGACTTCAACACGGGTCAGTCTCTCTCACCGCCGAGCTCGAGACTGGGAAAGGGAGCTGACCCCTCTCTCTCTCCCCCGCAGGTGCGAACCTCACATTTGCTCTGATCGACGACAACGGCGAGTACGCCTACTCTGTCTTCCGCGTAGTCCAAGAAGGCAACAATACTTCCTGCCCGTTCGTCCCTTCGTTCCCCTCCCTCCCTCCTCGTCCCTCCCCGCTGACCTCACCCTCGCAGGCGAAACGACTACACCTCCTCCTCCCCGAACCTCGGAGCGATCCTAGGTGGCGTCCTCGGTACAGCCTTCGTACTCTCCCTCTTCGCCCTCCTCTACCTCCTCCACCGTCGCCGCGCCAAGACCCGCTCGTCCTCCCTCCCTTCCCGCGCTCCGACCCCCGAAGTGACGGAGCTAGGAGCGCGCGCGGGGATGCGCAGGGCGGGAACGTTCAACCTGCACAACGTTGAATTGACGGAACCCTCGTTGGATCATTTGAGGCAGATGGATCCTCCGCCGGGGTACATCCCCAAGCCGGCGTCGACGAGGGTGAGGGAGAGCTTGGAGGAGGAGGAGAGTACGAGGGAGGAGGGTGAGGGAAGTGGGGAGGCGGGGCAGAGGGCTGGTGGGTGGGTACAAGGAGAGGAGCAGCGTGTGGGGAGGCAGGGAGGGATGCCGTAGATCCTTGTGGAGTAGAGCGGGCCGTCGTATTTCGAAGGGAGAGCGTGGTTTTGTTGTTTTGCTGTTCTCCTTGTTAGCTCTAATCATATAGTTCGTACTTTATCAAGCTCCTGCTGCTGAATCTGCTCCTTCTCTCCTGCTCGCATAACGAACTTGCGAGATCCCAACTCCGCGGATCTTCGCATTCCTTTGTTCCTTCGAATTCGGCCGAAGCGTTCGCACGTCTCCCCGTTCGATTGCACCCTTCTCACGACAAACCAAACCTCCCTTTGTTCTCTACGCCTGCCCCTATCCGCCTCGGGCGAAGCGATCTCCTCCCAAGTTCGCTCTTCCTGCTCTTCTCTCTCCACCCGCGTCTGCTTGATTGCAAGACGCTCGAATATCCTCCTCAGCTTCCAAGGACTCCTCAAACTATACCAACCCGCACCACGATACCAGCATGTCCTCCCGCCTCTCCACATCTTCCTCCCTCCCTCGCTACCGCACCCCCTCCCCTCTCCCCCCTCCATTCGACCGCACCTCCAAGCGACTCAGCATCTGGGACATCATCCTCTCCTACACTCAGCCCGAGAGCGTTCCTCCCATCCCCATCGCCCAGCCTCAAGAACCTGTCGCGCCTCGCCAAGGAGCGAGGTCCCTCGAGTCGCAGGTACGGTACCCGCCGAACGCGTGGAGCGACGTCGAGTGGGATTTGAAGAGGTATCCAAGCTGGGAGGAGGAGAGGGGAGTATCCAGAGGGGAGAAGGGCTTGCCGATGGTTTGGCAGCGAGAGGCGTTGCCCGTGGGGAGGAAGCCGTCGACGGTGTTTGAGAGGTTGCAGGAGCTGGAGAAGGCGAATGGGGAGAAGGAGAAGAAAGAGCTTTCGGGCAGGGAACAGAGGAAGACGGTCCCGTGAGTTCCTCTTCGAACGTTACGAGCTTCGCAAGCTGACTTCCATTCCTCGCAGGTGGACCTCCCTCCTCGGCGCCCTCCCAACCTTCATGCTCCTCACCGCCGTCATACTCTTCCTCGTCGTCCTTCTCTCCCCTACTTTCCTCTTCAAAGACCTCGGCCTCCTCACGCTCCACCTCGACACGAACAGCACCTTGGTCCTCGGACCTCTAGGTACGCTCTCCCTCCCACTCCCACCCTCCTTCCCTCTTCACCCCCCACTCTCACTAACACTCCACACAGGAGCCT